>PVKN010017200.1:0-17465 GCA_004027915.1 Capromys pilorides | reverse complement strand
ATCAATTGAACATATTTTTAGTTTTGCCAATATTTTCTTTATAGCAAGACTTCCTTGAAGGCAGCATTACAGCGATGTATAGCTTACCCCTAGGCTTAGGTGGGTGAAGTGGTTCATTGACAGGCTGTTCTGAGTAGCAGTGCTCTAGAGCCTGGGCTTTGTGATCAGTCGGTTTGGCTCTATCATTACAGTAAGTTACCTACACTCTGAGTCTTGGACTCCAAATTTCCAAAATTGAGATTGCTACACTCTATAAAAATTTTGAGCACCAGCTATAGGCCAGGCGTTATTTTACTATAATGTTGCAGTAACCCTGGCGGATAGGATTTCTGCTCTCAAGGAAGAAGAGGAAGGAGGAGGGAAAAGGGGAAGGGAAAGAGGAGAGGGGGAGAGAAATCAGATTAGGCAAGGATGAGCTGGTGTGATACTCATGCCTATAATCCTAACACTCAGGAGGCTGAGTCAAAAGGATCTTGTAAATTTGAGGCTGGTTAGGGCTGCACAGTGAGTTCAAGGCCAGCCTGAATTGCATACTGAAACCCTGTCTTAAAAAAATTTTTTTTTTAAATTTATGACTTTAAAATATATTTAATATTTAAAAAAGATGAAGGGACGCTGTTCTTGTTTTTAAATATAACTTTCTTGGGGGGGCGGTACCGAGAATCAAACTCAGGACCTTGTGCTTACTAGGCAGTCACTGCATTGCTGAACTTTATCACCAGCTCTGAGGCTATTCTTTTTTTTTTTTTTGTATGTTATGGCTGGCTCAGCCTGCTCTGGGGACAGGGCTGACACAGCATGTGGTGCTGGGAATCAAACTGAGGTCCCTGCGGTTGCCTAAGCTTTCCTAAGCAGGTGCTTTAGACTGCTGAACCATCTCGCAGGCCCCCAGGCTATTCCTTTTTTTTTTTTTTTTTTTTGTGGAACCCGGAATCAAACTCAGGACCTTGCACTTGCCAGGCAGGCACTTGTGCCACTGAGCTATCTCCCTGGCCCTTCCCCAGGCTATTCTTAAGAAGGTTCATTTGAGAAGTTTGGAGGAACAGCTGTGTAAATAACACCAGGATGAATGCGTCCAATAGAGGGGAGAGTATGTGCAAAGGTACTGAGGTATGTTAAGGAACAAGAAGCTTATGAATGGGTTTGAAATGTAGAGAGCAAGGGGGAGGAAAGTCAGAACAGCTGGTAGAATCGATCTCATGGAGGACATAGAAGTGTATTGGAAGAGTGTGGCTTCCATCCTAAAAGCATTTTGAAGCCATTAGAGGGTTATATGCTCAACCATAATGGTTTTGTGTGTGTGTTTTATTTTATTTTATAGGTCCATTTTAGCTATAACAATGATAACATTCACCATGTGAATTTGTACACAATATCATAAACTTTCTTATAAACCATGTTAAAGAGTTTGGACTTTGTTCAAGGAACAATCGCAACTCAGCAAAGATTTCAAAACAAGATTAGAACTGCATTTTAGAAAGCTTACTCTGCTATGGTTAAGATAACAGCTTGGGCAGGACTGGTGGCAGAGAGATGGCTAGTGGAAGATATTCTGATGGTGGAATGAGAGAATCAATGTTAGAATGAATGGGTTAATATCATTAATGACATCACCAGTTTGGTTTCAGCAGGAGCTCCATCACTTTTCACTTTGGACAGTTTTCAGAACAAACATGATGTCTTTGTGCATGTCAGTTATTATTATTATTATTATTATTATTTCTTAAAAGTTTATTTTATTTTCTTAAACCTCATTTATTTGTTTGTGTTATGGCCGGCTCAGCCTTCCCTGGCGGTGGCGGGTGCGGCACAGCATGTTGTGCCTGGGATTGAGCCGTGGTCCCTGCGGTGGCCTAAACTTCCTGACGCATGCGCTTTAGACTGCTGAGCCATCTCACCAGCCCCAATTATTCTTATTATTATTACTATTATTACTAATTTTGTGTATTTGGTACAGGTTGTCCTATGCAGCTTGAACTCAGGGTGATCCTCCTGTTTCCAACCTGCCTGGTGCTGGGATTACAGGCGTGTGCCACCATGTCCAGAGTCTGTGGCCAGCTCAGTATGCCCTGGGGGGAGGGTGGATAAGGCATGTGGGACTAGGGATCAGACCCTGGTCCCTATGTTTGCTAAAGCAGAAACTTAGTCTGCTGAGCTATCTTGCTGGTCTGCAAATCTAATTTTAATTAACATTTGATTAGTTAAACTTATTATTACTATTATTATTATTATTATTATTATTATTATTATTATTTGCATGACCAGGGTTTGAACTCACGACCTTGTACTTGCCAGGCAGGCACTTGTGCCATGGAGCTATCTTCCTGGCCCCTTGATTAGTTAAACTTAGATTAAAATCAAGCTAGTTTCTCCACTCACTCGATAGGAGCTGAGTCCTATGCATAACGCTAATCTTTCCCCAGTACAAGTATCCATTCCCTTTACCTCATTTGCTTTTTACCTGTTTACTTTCATATCATTGATGCATGAAATAGGACAAGTCAGTTTCCAGTAGCACCTGGGTGATTTCTTTCTGGAAATAAACAAATGGCCAAACTCCGTGTGGAATTTCTACTTCCCATAGGAGTACAACCACAGAGTGTATTGCACAAGGCAAGCTGGCACTATAATAGCCTGGCTAATAGAATTCTTAGTCCTCCTAGACAAAAGAATTCCTATTTGTCATTTGAGATCTCAGCAGTCAACGCTGACTCTAACAATATCAGTGAGCAACTGACAATGATGAGAGTTGTTTACTGTGTGTGTGTGTGTGTGTGTGTGTGTGTGTGTGTACATGAAAATTAGTGGAACAGAACAGAGGATGCAGAAACAAACACATGTGTATTCAGCCACCTGGTCTTTGACAAGGTGGAGAAACATGCTGGGGAAAAAATAGTCTCCTTAACAAATGTTTCTGGGACAATTAGTTATCATATGCAGAAGAATTAATCTAAAATTGTATTTCTCATCCTGTACTAAAATAAAGTCAAAATGGATCAAAGACCTATTTATTAAAACAAAAATATTGAACCTGCTAGGAGATAAATTAGGTAAAACTCTTGAAGACATCTGTCATAAGTAAGGCCTTTCTGAATAGAACCCAAGAATAGCACCAATAATTTTTTTTGTATGTGTGCAGAAGTCAGGAATTGAACTTAGGGCCTTGTGCTTACCAAGCAGGTGCTGTGTTGATTATATCATATTAAAAAAGCTCCTGTGCAGCAAAGGAAACAAACAACAGAGGTAAGAGACAACCTACAGAATGGGAAAATAATTTTGCTAGCTATTCCTCAGACAGAGGAGAATATCTAGAATTGTATTGAAACTCAAAATAATTAGACTCACTAAAACAAAAGATCAAGTAAAAAATGGGCAATTGAAATGAGCAGACACTTCTCTGAAGAAGTATAAATCATCAATAAGTACAAGAAAAAATATTCAGCATCATTACCCATTAGAAAAATGAAAATTAAAGCAAAACTGAAATTCCGTGTTACTCCAGAAAATGGCAATCAACCAGAAATTAAACAACAAATGCTGGTAAGGCTGTGGGGAAAAGGGAGACTCCTACATTGTGGGTGGGAATGTGAATTAGTATGACCACCATGGAAATCAGCATGGAGACTCCTCAAAAAAATATTAAAACAGGGCTGGGGAGATAGCTCAGCAGCATGAGCACTTGCCCAGTAAATGCAAGGTCCTGAGTTGGGTCCCTGAGAAAATAAATAAAAAAAAATATATAAGAAGTTCTATTCAACCCAGCTATTCCCTTTCTAGGTACCTTCCTGAAAGAGTTAAAGATATCACAGTACAGTGAAAATGTACATACCTGTGCTTATAGCAGCACAGTTCATAATTGCTAAATCTTAGAAACACCATATATGTGGTAAATGTATTCATTACCAGATAACTGAAGAAAACAGTATTTACATATGGTAGAGTAAAGAAAGATACATGGGAAATATTTGTAACAGAGGATGTATTGTAATGCTAAATGAAATAAATCAGACACTTAAGGTTAAATATCAGATGGAGCAAGATAAAAGCCAGCAGGATAGGAGGTAGACCATTTGCAGATGGAAAGGGGTAGAAGTTGGGGTAGACATGAGTAAAGGGAAATTAGTACCACAGACATATAAAACATTAAAAGTCGGCCAAAAAAAACTCATGCCAAGAAAGATGTAGATTCTAGAGCTGGTGAGATAGCTCAGCAGACTAAGCGCCTGCTTTGGCAAGCACAGGGACCAGGGTTCAATTCCCAGTCTCACATGCCATGCTGGTCCCACCCTCAGGATGCTGAGCTTATGACAGAGTCTGGGTGTGGTGGCACATGCCTGTAATCCCAGTGCTGAGGAGGCTGAAACCAGGAGGATCACTATGAGTTCAAGCTGCATAAGAGACCCTGTACCAAATACGTAAGTGAAAAAAAAAAAGAAAAAAGAAAAAAAGAAAGATGTAGATGCTGCCCAGTTCTTAAGGCCTCAGCCAAAACCTGCACGGGACTACTTTTGTGATTTTTTTTTTTTTTTTTTATATATATATCAAGCAGTTAAAGAGCCAATCCTACGTGGAAAGAGACACAGGCCATACCTTTCAACAGTATAAACGTCAGAGAATTTAGAAGTCTTATTGTCATAGTTTGTAGCTAGCCAAAAATTCTTCATAGTCCTCTTTCAGGTAAAATGAAAAGTTGTAACATAGTATTCTCTCACCGAATGTCACTAGCTTCAGACTGGCATTCTAGGACTTTGTCTTCTATGTTACTTTCCATCTATGAATGAGGTAGCTTGAATTTGTTTCTTACAGGATTTAAATGGGATCTTCTTTGATCTGAAGGTCTGTGAAATAAGTGCTAGCATTTAGGTAAGTATCTCCCAGAATCCCATGTGCTAAAGGCTTAGGGACAGCCTTTGGCACTTTTGGCAGGTGATAGGGGGTAAGGCCTAGTAGGAAGGAGTTACTTTACAGGGGTGGTCCTTGAAGGGGATTGTGGGCCCTCTTCCTGTTTCAGTCTCTGCCTGCCAGTCTATACGAGCCTCTTTTATCACACATTCACCATTGGCCTAATGCAAACAAGCCCAACCAACATTGATCAAAGTCTCCAATACTGTAAGCCAAAATGAATTCTTCCTCTTTTTAAGTTGATTATCTTAGGTATTTCATTACAGTAAAAGAAAGTTAACTACCAAAAGTTATCTGTTCCCCATAGCTAGCAGACAGTGGTAGGATAGGCTTCAGAAAATTGCAGTAAACATTTCTACTCAAAGAGGAAAAAATGGGAGATATACAGCAGTCACAGATTTGTGACAATCCTGAAATCCAGTCAAGCACATATTGCTGGTGCCTTGATTAGGATCCAGTTCTATTCAATAACTCTCTGCAGCTCTGATTTTTGTGTTCTTGGTTTCATTTCAGAAACTTAATCTTCTTTTTCCAGGAAATATAACCTACATTTGCCACTATGATTTATCTTTGACTTATTTACTGCTTATAGACGTTTGGAGATCCAAATCCTTGTTTTGGGTGTTGCTTCCTTTTTTAGTCCAGGGAAATTTATCACTTGGATATTGACAGACTGCCTGGTAAGATGGTTTGAATATGGTTTGTCTGAAGACTTAGTGAAATTTGATCCCAAATGTAATGGGGTTGCTAAGTGGTGAGTCCCTTAAGAGGTGGCCAGATCTTTAACAGAAATTAATGCCTTCCCCATCAGACTGGGCTAATTCTCTGAAGAGCTCGACTAGTTACTATGAGAGCAAGCCAAGAGCTGGTTCCTATAAAGCAAAGCCGCCTTTTGGGTTTTTCCGTTTCCACAAGACTCCTTTGTCCTTCCTCTTTTCCATCATGGTTTGATGCAGGATGAGGTTCTTGCCAGCTATGGCCACCGCACCTTAGACTTTGAGCATCTTGAACTATGAGCTACGTAAACCTTAGTTCTTTTAATTCACTGCATCTTTGTTACTCTGTTACAGTAGTAGAAAGTGGACTAAGTCACGAACTTAACTAAGGGAAAGAAACTGAGAGGCCATGTAGACTTTTAGAGTTTAAATAAAGCTGAGGCTGTTATACTGGGCCATATGTAAGATCATTCAACAAAGGAAATCCTACATGAGGAAAGAAAAGGAAGAGATGACAAAGCTATAAGTTACTCTGCTTCTTGGTGGCTCTTGAAACCCAGAATTCCTGACCAAGCTTGGCTTTTGTAATTCCTCTTACCATATTCTACCACTCTGACTTGACTTGATCTGGGGAGATTTCTGTTCCTGCCTTGCAGTATTGCCTTCCTTGACTCCTAGAAGGAAATTATAAGGACTTCTATTATTTTCAAGGAATGATGGGGAAAAAAAATCATGGACATTAGGGTCATTGACTCATGAATTTATGTATTCATTTTTAATTCAATAAGTCTCTATTAAGCCTCTTTTAGGTACTAACTTCTGCTAGGTACTGGACACAGAGAGGTAGACAAGATTGATTAGTTCCCTGTCCTCATGGAAATAATAAGCTGCATGAGAATCATTTAGAACCAAATCTAAATTCCTTCTCTGCCAGTGAGTAGCTGAGTGAAGCCCCCACTTAGTGGGTAACTCCATGTTTCTTATGGAAATGGACATAACTAGTGGAGTTAATGTGATGATTAAATGATATGTGTGCATGTGTGTGTAGACAATATGGTATGGAAGGCCCTTAAATATTTGAATTTCTTTTTCTAGTTTTTGTTTTCTTAAATTAGAGTTAGCATTTTGAGTAGAATCCTTCTTTGTTGTGAAGGGCTATTTGGTGCCTTGTAGGATGGCTAACCTTCCTGGCCTCTCCTCACTAAGTAGCACAACCCTCTGCCACTTATGGAGAAATGGACCCTGATGTGAGGGGCAAATTGTCCTAGGCTACAAACCACTGCTTTGGATAAAAGGCCAGAAATTTATGCCTGAAGCTACAGACTCCAACACCCACTTCTGCACTTGACTTCGCAGCCTGACTCCCACTGGGTTTTTGCCTCTAAAACTAGATGGCATAAGAGGAAAGTAGCTATGCATGCCAATTGCATAATGCTGGCATTGCAGAAAGGAAAATCTGCCCAGCTCCCTCCCTCCTTCCTTGTGGAGGCAGAAAAACTAGCCCTTCCCTTTCAATTACCTTCAATTGACTTCAACAGATAAGGTTCACTAACCTCTCTGGCTTGAAAAACAACAGACTTGGCCAGATCTGATAGTGCAAAGAAACTCTGTCCCCAGTGCACCTTCTGCTGGAGCCTAGGCTCTGGGCCAGAGGTCAGCTAGTGATTGCTGAGGGGGGAGAGGAATGCTGTTTCCAGGCCTGCTCAAGTTTCACAACAGGAGTTTTCACAACAGGCATAACAGTGTCACTTGGGCATAAGCCTGAATTTGTGAGGTAAGAATATGACTTATCCTTACATTGTGTTAGAGAACTAGAAACATATCATAGTTCTCTAAAAAGCCTTTATTTACATAAGATTGAGGAAGTCAATTTTGTGTGTGTGTGTGTGTGTGTGTGTGTGTGTGTGTGTGTGGTAGTGGGGATTGAACTCTGGGTCCTCAACTTGAGCTATATCCCCCGTACTTTTTTGATTTTCAGGCAAGTTCTCAATAAATTGCAAAACAGTCCAAGCTCTGACTTGAAATCCTTTTGCCTCAAACTTCTAGATTACAGGTGTGTGTTGCCATGCCTGACTTGTTTATTTTACTTTTTGAGGTAGGGTGTTGTTGTGTTGTTTAGGCTGTGAGCTCCTGGGTCAAGCAATCCTCTTGCCATAATTTCCCAACTAGCTGGGACTGTGGGTATGCAGTGGCATCAGTTTGATTGTTTAAAATCTTACTGAGATAGATGAGAAACACCTGACTCTTGTTTGCCTATGGGCTAGATACACATCTGGCTTAGCCAGTGGCTGGTTGCTTCTTCCCCTTTTTTCCCATTGTCCCGCCCTGGCACCCCCAATGGACTGGGACCATTTGCTTCAGCATCCTCCCTGGCAGTAGTATCCTCCTTGACTATCAAATTGCCATTTTCCACTCCAACATGAGTGCAGCCAGACAGTGTGGTGCCCCCTGCCCAACCCTAGGTACTTCTCACATACCCAACATTCACAGCAAGCCTTCTAGAAGATTCCCTGGTTTCAGCCTTCACCCGCACTGAAATAGGCCTTCAAGTTGCTGCTACACAGGAACTCCTCAGGATTATGGTTCCCTGCTGAGGCAATACTACTGTCTTCTCTTTTTATTAAAAATTTTATTTATTTATTTATTTGATACAGGGTCTTGCTACACAGCTCAGACTTGTAGGAATCCTTCTGTTTCAGTCTCCCCAGCCCTGGGATTATAGGCATGCTCTATCATACCTGGTTTTGGGGCCAGCACAGCAGGCCTAGGGTTCTGGGGCCTGTAGCATGTGGTACTGGGGATTGAACTCAGGTCCTTGTGCTTGCCAGGCAGGTGCTTAGAACGCTGAGCTATCTCCCTAGCCCCACTCTCTTCGCTTAAAAACAAAACCAACAAAAGAAGAAATCTTTGAGAAAAAAAATACCACTCTTCCCTGTGTTGCAGCACAGACCTCATTATAATGAAAACTTATAAAGGCTCCCATAAACCTGCTTGTGATTTATATCTCTAGTGTTGTGGACTTCAGAGTCCCATAAGCCTGCTTGGGATTTTTGTCCTCTAAACTTTCAGAGCTGTTTACACCAAATTGCCCCAGAGACCTGTAGCTAACCAGGACCATGAGCAGAGACCCTGAACCCACCTCAACCAAGCTACAATGTCCAGCAAAAGCTAGCACTAGACAAATGGCAACCAGCAACAGCAGGGACCAGCAGTCATGTGTGCCAGTTGCTGGCATTCACCTTTACCTGGTGACATAAGAACTGGTAGTGGAGCTGCTCTTTGCCAAGTAAAGGAACCCTTGGCTGACTGGCATCATTACAGTGATACTAATACTTTATCTGGGATAGAGCCTTCTGTCCCGCTCCACAGTGTTGGACTGGCATGGCTCTGACTCTGTGCTTTACTGCTTTTACCCTTGCTCATTTACTGGCCTGCTTGCTATTCATCAAAGTCCAGTTAGGCCTTCATACTCACTTGATGTTTCCTTTTTCCTGGAACATGCCTTGTCTTAGTCTGCTAGGCCTTCATAACAGGACGTATATGTGTGGCTTTTCTTTTGCCTCCAGTTTCAATGGAAAAGAATCTGGGTCAGTTTTAGTGGGTTGGGTACAGAAGTAGTGGGAAAAGGAATAAAAAAAAATTTGTAATTGGATCTAAGTCATACCCACTTCTCCCTGGACTCTCCAAAAATGCCTCCTCTTGGAAGAACATCAAGCACTAATATTTCACCGTCACTGGAATTGTCAGGTTACGTGGTCTACTCTCTTGGCTGTGGGTGTCTGAAAGACATCTGTGAGTTTTGCTGGCCCAGTATCTAGTCTCGGTTCTTAGAAAACAATGATTTTTCTTCATGAATGGTTATGGTTTGTCTCCCAAACTCAAGCAAGAGTTCAATCATCAAAGTCATATGTTAATAGTATGAAAAGGATGGAAACCTGATCTGTTTTGTTTCGAGGTGGAGGCTTTGGGAAGTGATTAGGATCGTGAGAGTGGAATTCCAAAACTGAACCCTGTGATGGCCTTATAAGCAGAGGGAGAGAGACCAGAGACAAGAGACACACACATTCTTTGTTTATGGCCCAGTGACCCTTTGCTTTACCTCAGGACTTTGCCAGTAAGAAGGCTGTCATCACTTGAGGCCATTACATCTTGCACCTCTGTATCCTTGAGCCAACATTAACCTGTCTTCTTTATAAAGTGGCTCACTTGAAGTATTTTGCTATATTAGTGAAAAATAGACTACTACACTAACCTCCTACTGCAATCTCACATCCAGATAATCCTGCAACCAGGCCTGGCAATTGGCATTCTTCATTTCTCTGGTCACGATGATTGATTCGAGGATAGCAATCTGAGCTAGCTTTTGGTGTTTTATTGATCTCCTTTTCCTACTCCGGTAGCTAGGATTGGGGATATAGCCTGCCTTCTTTTGCTTTATCCCTCAAGAGGAAATTTAATTCAGAGAGATACATAAACAATGCCAGCAGAATGAAAGACCCATGCTCCTAGCACCATCTGAAATCTTTCTGTTTTCAGTTGCTTGAGTCAACTAACCCAGGTCTCAGTTTTTATTTTCATTAAGTCAGCTTGATTTTCACTACTGACATATGGACTCAAGAGAGGCCTGAGTCACAGTATGACTTTCTGAATCTGGAGTGGAGGAGCCATCTGGGCTGGGAGGGAGCCTCAAAGCTGTACTCTACCAGGAGCTCTCAGAGTGCTTCACAGTGTCAGGTCTGTGGAAGAAGCAACATTCTATGTAGAAGGCCCATTGCTGGGCAATCTTTTGAGTCTGCTTAGGTGTGCTCGCAGAGGGCAGAGGTACAACAAAGGGAAGAGGCTTCTGAGGGACCAGTGCTATGGAGGTCATTTCCAGTAATAATTGCTTTTGAAGAAAGGTGGAGATCCCTAGTCTGGGAGTGGGAGCCCCATCTCTAGAACTGTCTTGGGGGAAGCTGAACTGACTCACCTAAAAATACTGCAGCTCTGGGAAGTGGGGCAGATTTAGATGGGCTTTGAGTTCAATTTCTATTCTGGGGATATCTGGTTTGATGCAGTGTTTGAAAATATGGAGACTGGACTTGTCTGTTCCTCTAATTCCAGGGCTAACATTGGGTGGGTAGAGGCTAGGTAAGACCAGGGATTAACAGTGAGGTCCCCAGAGAGGACCTGAGATGTCACTTGGTGGATGAGTGACCTTGAGAAAGTGATTTCATCCCCGTGGGGCTGTGTTCTCTCTGTGTCATGACAATCCTTTTCCTATGCTCAGGGTTGACCTGCAGATTGGCCACAGATATGGCATGGTGCTTTTGTTTGTTTGTTTTGCTTTGCTTCCAGATAGGGTCTTGCCATGCAGTTCAGGCTGGTCTTGAATCACTATGTAGCTCAGGCTTGCTTCAGACTTGCAGCGATCCTCCTGGCTCAGGCTCCACAGAGCTGGAATTATAGGCATGTACCACCACACCCAGCTGGTATGGTGGTATGAATGTGGTCAGGCCCCTCTGAAACTCTTGTTGGAATTTGAATGCTATCATGGTGGTGTTAGGAGGCGAGGCCTTTAGAAGAGCTTAGTGCTTTAAGACGGAGTAATGCTGTTTTTTCTCATAGGACAGGTTCACATAAGTGAGGCACTCCTTTGTGTTTTCTTTTTGTCCCATACATCACTTGCCCATGTGTTTTTCTACCATGAGGTGAAGCCCTCACCAGACACCTGCACCAGATACCAGATATCTGTATCATGTGGTTCAATTCCAGAACCACGAACAAAATAAACCTCTTTAGTGCTTAGTCAAAGCAATAGAAAATAGGGCCAGTGAGATAACTCAGTAGACAAAGGGCCTGCTGGGGCAAGCGCAAGGACTGGGTCTAATCTCAGGCACTACATCCCTACATGCATGCTCGCTGAGCTGAGACTGGACGTGGTGGAACGTGCCCAGAATCCCAGCAATGGGGAAACTGAAAACAGAGGAATCACTTTGAGCCATAGCTGCACGGTGAGATACTGTACCAAATACATTAAAATAAACAAATAAATAAATAGCAACAGAAAATAATGCAAAGGTAGCACTTGCCTGACATGTAAGTCATGTTCAGTAAATGGTAGCTGATATTATTTGGTACCCAACAGCTGCTTGAATAGTGATGGGAACACGATGCCAGAGAACACCCCTGGATGGGAGAAGAAGGTGCCAGAGCTAAGGAGGGTTGGATTCTTCTCTGGTGGGCAGGACACAATGTCATGCTTCTTTTCTGTTTCTGTGGTTTTTCCTTTGGGAGTTCAACTGGATCTGGTTAGGGTTCCCCAGAAGAAGAGTCTGAAACAGAGGCTGGCTTTCATGTTCCAATGATTTACTGGGGTAGAGCTGTCAGAATGCAGGGAAAGAACATGATCAACTCTGGAACTTGTGTGGTCTAGAACTGAAAGAAACCAAGAGGCTCCTTGCTAAAACAAACAAACAAACAAACAAACAAACAAACAAACAACCAAGCAAACCAAAAAAAAACAAAAAAAGCAAAAGAAGACCCTTATTCTATGAGAGTGAGGGGACCTTCATCCCATCATTGCCCCTGTTAAAGTAGCTCTTATAAGTCTGAGGTGCAGGTTGTTTACAAAGCCCCTGCACAACATCAGCCTGCAGAGCCCCATCTGCAGTGGAGGAGCCCCAGGCCTGCTCCTGAGGTTGGTGTGGCACCTCCCGACCACCCTGCCCTTGTCACCACTGTTGCCCTCTCCCAGGGGGTGGGGTGGGGAAAATAGAAGCAATCAAAGCAAACTCTGAGGGGTGGGATGATGACATGGCTCTGGATTATTTTTGCACTAAGCATTCTTTTTTTTTGTAATGTGTTCAAGAAAAGCTGAATTCTTAAGAAAAAAAGGTGCTTTTAAAGATACTAAGATGTAAGATCTTTTTTTCCCCTCTTTTCCACAGTAGTCTCTTCAACTTGCCGTGGTGTTTATTTGCTGTTTAATGTCATCCTAAATATAGGAAAATTATAAATTTAAATTAATAGCATGAATTTTACTTTTCATCTTTATCTCTTGCCATACCACTTTTAAATGCAAATATCGAAGCATTTAACTTGGATATGGATTCACCAAAATCACACAATTTATATTTTTGTGCCTTGTCCCCAGAAGGTGCCTTGAGCTAGCCAGAAGAGCTGAACACAGTCAGCTCCCAGAAGGCTGGGAGAGAGGGTCCCTCCTGGGCGTGAGCACGTGCTGAGCATATTCTGCATCCTGAGGGAGGTCACTCAGTCACCTGCCTCCACTTCCCATGTTCCCGCTACTCTAACCCACACTGGAAGTCAGGTATGGTAACTCCTCTCTGGGTCATCTAGGCACTCAGATTGTGGGTATGGGAAAGGCTTACTTTCATCACAGTGCCCGTCACATGTAGCCTGGTGCTGTTGGCCAGGGAGGGTGGCAACAAGAATCGCCTGTCCTGGGAGCATGTATGCTCAGCCCCTTCTTTGCCCCATCCTCGCACTCTGGCCCATGTGAGGGCTAAAGGGATGCAGTAGGTATTAGTTAGGGTAGGGAGGGAAAGGTCTGGCAGCATGTGTCACATCAGGGGGAAGGGAAGTGGTACTAGCTGTGTGCAGAGGCTTTGAGTCCTTGTGCATCTCAGTCATCTTAATTTATATTCAGTGTCACAAAACAAATTCAAAGATAAAAGTACTAAAACTGTCAAGATGTATCAAGGTTCAGTGGCATTAGTCTGTAATCCCAGCTGTTGAGAGACTGAACAATCTCCTGATCTTCCTTAAGAGGAGGATTGCTTGAGTCTAGGAGTTTAAGTCCCAGCAGCAGCAGCAGCAGCAGCAGCAGCAGCAGCAGCAGCAGCAGCAGGAGAAGGAAGAGGCAGAAGAGGAGAAGAAGATAGAGGAGGAAGAGAAGGAGGAAGTAAAGGAGGAGGAGGAAGAGAAGGAAGAAGAGAAGAAGGCCGAGGAGGAGGAAGAAAAGGAGGAGGAGGTGGAGAAGAAAATGAAGTTTTCAGATTGCAAGGGTAGAGCTTTAAATCCTCAGCGGAGGCCCTTCTGAGTGCCTGGCCCTGTGTGACTGCACTGTGCTCTGAGGACCCCTGTTCAGGGGTGAGAAGTAGATAGAGCAAAGAGAGCTGAGAGCACTGTCTTGCCTACAGATGAGCTTTGGTCTGATCCCACAGGGAAGCTGAGCACAAGGTCCACGACAGTGCTCCCTCTACCCCCAAGTGGAAGACTGATGAGTTTCACCCCCAACTCGGCTGTCTGCTCTGAGGGTGGAGTGTGGGAGCATCACGTCTTTAGAAAGATGGTTCCTCATTAGCTAAAGGCAGTTCTCCAGAAAAGGGAGCAGTGGGCAGCTATGATCAGCAGGCATAAGTACCAAAGCCCAGAAATGTCTTCTGGGTGGGCACCGGAAGTGTCCACCAAAGCTACTTCTTGCATCAGTTTACACCAGCATCTCGTCTTCAGTTCACCTATGTCTGTGCAGCTTCCCAGGTGCCTGGTTGGTGAGTTCTATAAAACACAAAGAAGAGGAGAAGTTTGGCAAAACACGGCCCTGACTTGTTCTTCAGGTGTGACACACGCTTCTCTCTCTCTTCCTCCACTGGCTTTCCACCCCGCTGGCCGGCATGCCTGCTGGTCTGGGTGGCTTTTCTCGTAGGAGTAAAGTTACCATGGTACCAAGTTACTATCAGACTGTAGTTGCAGAATTTCTCTGTTTGTAGCTATAGGTGTACACATAATTCATAGAGGAGAATGTGAGGGCCAAGCCTGTGCCTCCTGGCTTCTGCTGTGTGGTGGCCACCCCGACTCAAGGGCGTGTATGTTTACCACCATGGCAATTGTTTTCTGTGTTTGCTATTTGCTGGCATAAGACTCCAAAGTGATTGGGGAACAGCTGGGACATTAAATTTAGTCTGGGACACTTACTATGTCCCTCGGCGAAGCGGGCACAGTTTTTCATTATTATAGCAAAGTACCTGAAACAGGCTACTTTTCAATTCAAGGAAGTTTATTTTGGCCCATGGTTCTTGTGATCAAAAGTATGGAGTCCTCATCCAGGACATAGGTTTGTTGTTGGAAATCTTTTTTATTTTTTAACAATTGGCGACCAATTTCTTAAACCAGTTGCTTTAGGCATCTGCAGTGGTGACTTATGGCTCAATACTGATGGATGTAATCTGCTCAAGAATCTCAGATGGGCCAAGTGGTATCAACTGTCTTCTGTTGCTTTCCCTATAAGTAAAGCCTGAGTGGAGATGGCTGTTCCAGAGATTTTTTTTTCTTTTAATGAGAAATAACAATGCAACATTTTGAAAATGTGTTAGTAGTATATTTGGTACAATGGATGCTGTTGTCCTCCTAGTAGTTATACAGAGCACAGGATGTAGACGTGGTAATTTTTATAATCATTGTTGGTACAAAAATTTTTTTTCTCATTGAACTAAGAGAAAGTAGGTGTATACATAGTCCAGTATTCTATAATTGCAATGGGTTACTAGCAAAGCTGGCAATGTTGGAAGCCGTTGATTTAAGCCTTTTATAGCTCAGCATACTAATCTAGCTTTATGTTTTATGCCTTGTGGTTTAACTTTTCTGCTGGGTGGCTAAAGGCAAGTTAAAGCAAGACCTGTATAACAAAACATATAGTTTTTGTATCTCCCAAGGTCAGTCAAATCCCCTTGGGATTTACCTTGAAGCCATGTGTAGTGCTTTGTAGAACTGTTGTCAGTGTCAGCCCTCTGGATGAGTCATGGCCATTGCTTGACCAATTTGCTCTCTGTGAAAGCCTGAGAGAATGTTTTCTCTCTAGGTGACTCCTTAGGCGCACTATATATCGTCAGTCCCTTTGTTCCAGAGATTTTTGAAGTAACAAAAAAAAAAGGGAAAAGAGGTTGAGTAATGAAAGGCAGGGCTAGAGCACTTGCCTAGCATCCATGAGTATCTGGGTTCGATCTCTGCAAAGCTCAAGAGAGGGGTTGAGAAAAGACAAGAGAAGGCTAGTAAAGAGCTAAATAAGATGGTGATCTCACTGGAAGTCTAGTTTGAGCCCATCTCACTGGCCCACCTTTGAGCACTTGTGGAACTGAGGAGAAGGGCCCATTCCAGGCCAAGCAGCCTGTCTCCTGCATTCCTCAAGTCAGTCAGACTGGGACCTCCTCTCCTAGCAAGGCACACAGTCTCAGTTCTTCCTTCACTCTGCTGAGAAACCTGTAATTCTTGAGCAGATTACAGAGGGGAGGCAATGCTCAGCGGAGAGAGGCTCTGAGAAGAAGCCTGGCTTTTGGCCCCATTTTTCTGGAAAAAGGTGATTTCAAGCTTGAGGACATTTTAATTCATTGTAATGCCATGGTAGGCCAATAGCAGTGGCTCTGCGGGGACAGCTATTGGCATTGGGACAATGAGGAGGCCTGGGCCAATGGGAGAGTGGAGTCAGATTTACCCTGCAGGACCCTATATTAGATGATTGTGGACACTACAGAGATTGCATTTGTCTTTTTGGATTCTTGGAATGTATACAGCATCTTGACTGAGTTAGAGAATCAACATGAAACATGAAGAATGTGGGCCACAAGAACTCACTGTGTTTTGCAACCAGATGCTCTGGTTGGGCCAGAGAGACCCTGGCAATAGGGAAGGAGGAGGGTGCAGTTGTGCAGAACCTGCTCTTTGGAATCAGGCAGACCGAGGCTGGGATTCTGGGAGTGACTTTTAATAGCAGAATGATCTTGAGCAAAGGACAGCTCCCCTGAGCTTTGGTTTCCACTGGCTGCTGTCTGTGTCCGCATTACAGGATTGATATGAAAGTTCAATGGGGTGATGCATAGAATAGATTTAGTGAAATCCCAAGCATCTAATGACTGCAGTGCAAACACAAACTACTATTGATAGGAGAAGCTTATCTGAATTTGGGGCAGCAGATACTCTGGAAGAAGCATGGTACAGTAGAAGAAGCCAGGACTTTGAAGTCTGAGAGAATAGGTTTGAGCTTCTGATTCTGCCACTTTAGGAGTCTGGTACCTCACCTCCCCATGTTGAGTCCAGCCGGCCTTATCTTCCAAGAAGGAATCACACCTGCATGGCAGGAGTTTTGGGAAACAAAGCGTCCACGCTAGATTATGGCTCATAGCTGGTGCTGAGAAAATGCCAGTTCTCCTCATTTTATAGCATAGCATTTAGTCCGAATCTCTATTTTCTCACTTGAGTCTGGAAGCCCACACTAGGAATTAGCTTTTTAAATTTTTTCAAGGATACAGAAGAGTGAGAGCATTAATTAAATGCTCGTTTTCCAAGGCAAACTAAGGCAGCAAGCTCAGAGCTGCACTTCCAGCAGCAGAAGAGACAACCAATTCTTAGGAATAAGCTACTTTTCTATTCTTTTTGTTGTTCCCTTTTTTTCCCCCGTAGTACTGGAGATGGATCCAGCACCTCCCACACACGAGGCAAGTGCACTACTACTGATCCACGCCCCGGCTGGTTTCCTTAATGCTTTGCTTCAGGGATGATGAAAGCGAGGAGGAGGACATAGCCTGTGCTCCTTTAATGCTTACTGCTTTCTAGGTAAAAGGTTACAATTTCATGTGTTGTCATTCCTGTAATCTTAATAAGGCTACGAGGGAAATATTATCTCCATTTTATAGACAAAGAAAATGAGTCACAGAGGCGGAAACTTCAAAAATCATCAGCTGGTGAGAGGCTTGCTGGTGGTAGAGTAGAAGCTTGAGTTCTGGGCTGCAGGTCATGCTGTCATATTTCATGAACTTCCTGTGAGCCCATACTCCAGGGAAATACTAGGGGAGGGAGGGAGGAACAGAGGGAGAGAGAGGGAGGGAGGGAGAAAGGGAGGGAGAGAGAGAG
>PVKN010017199.1:0-17428 GCA_004027915.1 Capromys pilorides | reverse complement strand
TCTTGGAGGCACCCATCCCTTTGGGTTGGAAGCTGCACAGGTGTTGGAGAGTGATTCTTAGACGATTCCAGATATGAACCATATGAAATCGGTTGAGTTTTTTAGTGTCTGTGAGCAATTGTCCATTAAACTAGGTAAAGCCAGCATAGTTGCAGCTTAGGAAAGGACCATTAAACCCAAGGCTTGGGAGATTTGTGCCTTTATCCTTTCCCTGTTTAGTTGCTGTATCTTATGTAACCTTCAGCTGGGGTTTCATCTGTAAATGGAATGAAGTAGGAAACATATTGCTTCTGCACCCCTTATTTGAAGAGAAAAATTTGAATGACTTATAAGCAGTTTTCAGCCTATGGCTTTGTTACTCTGCTATTTAGAATTGTGTTGTTGGACTTAAAATTTCTGGTAAACATTAGTTGAATAAAGAGCGCAGCTGTGGTGTGACTTTGGCATTTTTGTGTGATGATGGGTCATTTTCCTGGGTGCCCTCGGTGGCCCTGCCCCAAGGAGAGTATTTGCCTCAGCATCCTGATGTGGCAGTTGGTCGGAACCTCCAAGGTTCATGGGGCGTGTCTAGTCAGGCGCCAGATATTCCTTCAGGAATGAGGGGCTTTGCTATTTTTTGAAATAACAGAGTCCCATTTGTCGCTTGTGTATGCTGATACCTCAGTTGTACACTCTTCACGGCTCCAGGAAGTGTGAATTTTCCTACTTCTCCGGCAGGGGAGGTCCAGTACCTGGGGTTTCTCTCCTGTGAGTGATTCCTGGTAACTGCTCAGAAAGGACCAGACTAGCAGGATGCGGTGACAGATGCTTGAATTCTCAGTACAGAGGGAAGATGAGGCAGAAGGATCACAGCTTCGAGCCCAGCCTGGGTAACTTAACTCTGTCTGAAAAACTAAAAAGATTGGAGAATGTTTTGATCCAAAGTACTGAAAAAAATGAATAAATAAAAAAATGGAAAGATCAGATGCTCTTTTTTTTTTTCCATCCTCAAGGATAGCAAGGGCTCCATAAATGCAATTTTTATCCCCTCTAACCACTGTAATAAGAGAACACAAAGAGCAAATTCAGGAGCACTCTAGCTTCGAGCACTTGTCAAGGCCATCTAGGTTTGCTGGTGATGGCGCTGGCTGGCCTCCTCTGCTCCTGGCCAGGAGGCTGCCGGCCACCTCTGATCATACCTGCTCAGACATCTGGCAGAAGAAAGCCAGAACTGTGCGTCTTGTGCGAGCAGAGTTGGGTGCAGGCTTTGATGTGATTCCACCACTGTGCCATTCGGGCACAGTAATTAACCTCTCTGTGCCTCAGTTTCCTTATTTGTTAAATGGGGTTAGTGCGAACCTTATGGGATTTGTGAGGAGTAAGTTGAAATAGTCACTGCTGGTAAAGTGCCCAGGCCTGTGTCTGGCCTGTAGTAAGCACTGTGTGCATGGCAGCAGAGGAAACAAGGGCGGCAGGCGCTTTGTCCTCGGAGCTGGAGAAACAGCTCAGGGGTGCATCAGGCAGGTTTTCCGTTGCTGGGTACAGTGCCCAGCATGCACACCTTCCACATGGTTTCAATTTGTGATTGACCAGCTCCAAGGCAGAAGGAACATCTGGAAGGATGTGGGCGAGCAGAGCTGCTCAGCACAAGGTGACCCTGGAAGCAGGGCAGGTGGTGTGTGAGGAGCGGGAGCCACCTGGGGAGTGCCCAGGTCACCTCCAGACCCCAGATGCACACCGTGACTGCAGCTTCATAGGCCGCTTGTAGAAACTATGATGCAGTTGACATAGCATGATTGACAGTTGCAGTGCTGCTTTTGTTTCTCCCTGCTCTGGGTTTTGATGGGTGAGGTCGATTTTGTTTCTGCCACATTTCTGTGATGCATGTATTTTGCTTTAATCACTTAGTTAAAAATAACAAGAAACAAAAACACAGTGTTCCATCAAAGATGGCCCTGAGTTTGCTTGTACTCACCCTAGGCATTCTGCTTCGCCAAGTCTTCTCCAGCACTTTGTGTAACTGGCGTTCTCCCTCCTAGCCTTTTCAGTGAATAGAGGAGCCTAGATGGGGCTTCTGTTTGTAATTCCTAGTAGCTAAGGAGGTTGCATCTGTATCTTTTCACAAGGTTATTTGCCATGAAGACGTCTTCTTTGGTGAAGTGCTAAGTCTTTTGTCTGTTTCTTTGAACATTGGACTTTAATTAGGCTCTTCATTTTCTTGGTGGCGAGTTGGGAGTTGAAATAGTCATTGCTGGTAAACCACCCTAAACCTAAGACTTTCAACCCAGGGCCTTTTGCATCCTGAGCAGCCTGTCTGTGGTGAAGCTGCGTCCTTAGCCCAGTGCTCCTGGGCTGCGTGAGAACTTGGTCTGCTTGTTATAAACCACTGGATTTATATGAAGAGAGCTGCTTAGAGTAGTCCCAATGCGTCATTTTGCTATGTGTGAGGCCCATAGCGATACACCCTTTTCCTTTTCTCAATATGGGTAATTACTTCTTCTCTCTCTTAGTTTTTGTCAGTGTTGCTAGAAAGAAGTTTCTCAACTCCCAGTCTTTCTAAGTACTGGCTCCTTGTTTCATTTATGGACTTTATTGTTTTCATTTTAATTGATCATTGTTCTAAGCTCTTTTAATTCTTCTGCTGTTTATGTTTAGTTTCCTAAAATAGATGCTTAAATTATAAATTCTTTTCCAACAAAGAGCTTCTGGGATTGGATCATGTCTACCTGGGAAGGTGCAGAAGGGACACTGCTGAATTTCATTATACGACAGTTTTTTTCCCCCACTTTTAGTGGGTGTAGAACCAAAGTAAATAAGATTGTTGAAACAGGAGGGACCAGGTGATGTGGAAGGCGGTTGCTTTGTACGTCAGAGTGCTTTGTTAAGTAACACAGGAAGGAATTTTGAAATAACGAGAGCTTCATCCGGCCTGGGCATCCTTTAGGTAAGGTCTTGTAGACAGCTGTGGTTTCTTGCGGGCAGTCTCTGTAGTGAGTTTAGTGGACGAGGAACGAACCTTTAAATCACACTCTGCCCATCAGGTGGACACCCGATGGCATTCGACCATGGACTGTACCTCAGGCGATTCTGTTGTGTAAGAGAATGGCTCATTCTGAAAAATACATAATGAAATATTTAGGGATAAAGAGAGATGTCTGGAATTCATTCTCAGTGACTCCAGAAAAAATTCATACATGGAGAAAGGGGAGAAGAAAGGAGAGGACAAAGGAGAGAGGGAAAGGGAAGGAAGCAGATAGGTGTGGACGAAGAGGGAAGGAAAGGGAAGGGGACAGCAGGCTTGCCCTGTGTGATAAAGCTGGTCCATGAACTGGGAGGAGGGGATACAGAGTTCTTTGTCTTACTTTTGCAACTTTTCTGTAGATTTTCACCATTTCAGAGTACACAGACACAAAGGGAATGAGAAAATAAATAGCTGCTCTGAGAAAGAACCAAGAGTCACACCATAGCCCACATTATTATCTGAAGCTGTCAAGGAAGTGAAATATTTTGATTGCAAGCCTGTCATTCTGTTGCAAAGACCAGGAAGCAGAAGTTAGACCTATGCCCTGGTCCAGGGCCGGGCACATAGCAGCCACTCAGCCAACGTTTGCTTAATGAATGCAATCAGAGTGACTGTGAATTCAGAGTTGGCTTTTCCCGTGCACCTCCCTTCACCCTGAAGAAGTGGGTTTGTGGTCCCAGACTCATCTGTGGTTTTTTTTTTTTTATGGAACTGGGGATTGAACTCAGGCCCTTGCGCTTGTTAGGCAGGTGCTTATGCTACTGGGCTAGATCCCTGGGTCCTCATCTGTGAACTGTGTAGAAATTACCAAGTGGAAACTTTTGTCTTGGGGACAGGGTGGAGCTCCAGTTATGGATTTCTTGTTGGTAAAGGACCCTTGTGGAATCAGGCCAAGCACCTGCATTTCTTTTCATGTTGGCTCCTTTGGAAAAGAGATGAAAGAAGGAAAGTGAAAATAATGGAGATATGCTATGTACATGTGGCAGGCCCACTGTGCTTGTAGTTGTTGGGTAGTGCAAAAATGTACTTAAAACAGGAGTCACATCTGAAAAAAGGTACTTTTATTATGGCAAAATGTATATAAAGCCTAACTTTTAACCATTTAAAAATCCGGCTTGTGGATTAAGTACATTTGCATTGCTGTGAAATCATTCCATCTGCTTCCAGAGTTCCTCCTCAAATTTTTGCACCCCTTGAACAGTAACTTTATTGTTACTTATTTAACCAACCTCTTATTTGACAGAATCACAGTGGTCATCTTTAGTCGTGGTAGGCTACAGGAATACCATCCAGACCTGGCAACACTCAGATTAGAGAACTTACTTGTATTTAATTAATAGCAGTCTTTTTCGTTTTCTTGATGCTGGTGGTAGAATCCAGGGCCGGTGCATGATAGGCAGTCGCTCTGCCACTGAGCTGTACACCAGCCCTTAGCAACTGTCTTGTAAGGGGCCCCCTAGAAATTGAGCAGGAATGCCTCCTGCACACATGTAAACCTTCTGCTTGCATACTAGCTGAACAGGACTATCTGTACATGGACTAACTTTTTATTATAGTTTATGCTATTTAACATATAAGAGTTCTAAAGCTTTTTAGCAATTTCCTAAAATTAAATTTAAGTATAGTTAATAGACCAAAGTATCTTCTGTTTTTAGTGTATAGTTTTAATGACTTCTCAGTGATACATATATATATATATATATATATATATATATATATATATATGTTTTTTTTGAAGATAAGGTCTCATTGAGTAGTCCAGGATGGATTTGAGGCTGGCCTCCTTTGAGAAACACTACAAACTGCTGGAACCCTCTCTGATCCCCCCATCTCTAACCCCCTGCCAGCCAGAAGGGGGCCTTCTTTGATTGATGGCCACAGCTGCAGCTGTCCTAGGTGCCCTGCATCTACTCCAGATGTCCTTGATGGCAGCATGCTTGAATTTGGGCCAATCAGCAGTCTCAAATTTGGATTGGTCAGCAGACTTCAAGTTGGGCCAATTAGTAGCCCCACGCGTGGGGCAGTCTTGGGAGGACCCTGCCCCTCTACCCTTGTCTTACACTTCATAAGCAGCACTCTCCTTAGTTTGTCTGGAAATCTCCTGTGAATGTGTTCCTGGTTTACGTTGTGGATAGTGTGGCATGGAACAGTCCTGTAAATCTTGAGATTTTTGTCTTGAGTAGTATGGGAAGAGTAGTTATCTTAAAAAAAAGCTTTAAACTTCAGGGGGTGATAGCTCTGAAGAATTTCAGATTAGAGGCTGAAGCCAACAAAGACCAGTGGACATTGGTGGTAGAGAGCCATAGCTGCATGACAGTTGGCATCAACTGCTGTTGACCACTGGTGTCTGGCAGCAGTGGGTGGCAAAGACCAGAGGCTACTGGAGTTGGCCACCATTGTTGAGCAGTGGCAGGAAGCGAAGGGTTAGGCTACACTGCCGAGGTGCTGGTGGGGGTAGCTGAGAATCCAGGGCTGGAACACTAAGGGCTGTGAGAGACTGCTCTTAAAACCCAGAGCGGCTAATAACTCTGTAGTTTTCCAGGACATTTCAGTCTGAATAGAGCAAAAAGTGTTCTACTGATGAACAACACTCCATCCTCAGCCTCTGACATGCTGAGATTATAGGTGTGCACCACCGTGCTTGGCCTGGAGGTTTTTTTTTTTTTTTTTTAATAAAAACGTTATTTCACCACCCTTTTTTGAGTTATTTTCTATTTTATATTTTTCTGGTTATGAAAGTATTATTACATGTTCCTTTTAAAAAATTTAAAAAGTCATAAAAAGCAAAAAACATTAACAATTGCCTGCCAGCAGCGTTTGCATTGTTTTGCTCTTTCCTGTGGCCTCTGTCCTCCTCGACATACACAAATTTTACCTTTTAGAGCAGCGTTAGGCTCACAGCAACATTGAGTGGCTAGAGAGAGCCGATGTCAGGCTTCTGAACCGGAACTTTCCTTGTGGTCATGAGGAAAGAGCAATGACCACCCGATGTGGAAGCTGCAACACGTTTAAAAACGGGTGATGTTGAGAAAGACAAGAGAGTTTTTGTACAGAAGTGTGCACGGTGCCACACTGTTGAGAAGGGAGGCAAGCATAAGACCAGGCCTCATCTCCATGGTCTCTTTGGGCGGAAGACAGGTCAGGCTGCTAGATTCTCTTACACTGGTGCCAACAAGAGCAAAGGGATCACCTGGGGAGAGGACACACTGATGAGGCATTTGGAGAATCCAGGAAGCACGTCCCCAGAACAAAAAAGATCTCTGCTGGTATCAAGAAGGGAGAAAGGGCAGACTTACCAGCTTACCTCAGAAAGGCTTCTAATGAGTAATAGTCGCTGCCTTATTTATTACAGAACAGAATGTCCCATGGCTTTTGTATGTGTACCATAATTTAATAGATCTCACCCACCAGAATTCAGATCATGAGTGGCTGACAGAATATTTTTGTTGGACAATCAGATTGAAATAAAATTGGCATGTGGTTAAATGGGTATATTTTTTTTCTTCAAGTTTTGATAGTAATTCCAGTTCAGTAAATACTATCACTGTTTTCCCTTCTAAGTATGTGGTTGGACTTGATCAGTAATGTTTGACTTTTCACAAAGTTTAGGAATGTCATCTCAAAACTACTGAAGGTTGTATTTATTTATTTATTTATATTTATTTATTTCTTGAGGCACACCCTTGTTGAATGTAGTTCAAGCTGGCCTTTAACTCAAGGTGATCCTTCTGGCTCAGCCTCTTTTTTTTTTTTTTTATTTAGTGTGGGGTCTATAGGATCATTATGAGTCTAATCTAGCAGTGAGACCCTGAACACCCCACCCTATAGACTCTTAAAATGTAAAACAAAAACAAAAAAACCCCAAACAAACAAAATAAAAATTTTAAAGACGTATTCTTCACGGGGTGAGTTGCTCCAGGAAGATGTTTTATGTGGAGTGGTTCTGGCCAATAAAAAGGTTAAAGCAGTTGTGCCAGCTGCCTCCCCCACTACTCAGCCCCCCTCTCTCTCCCCCCAACTGGCCTTTGCACTGAACTACATTGTTTAAGTTATCAGACAGATTCTAAGTTGTCCAGATGGGTCTTGAACTTGCTGTCCTCTTGCCTCAGCCTCCCAGGGTGCTGGGATGACAGCAAGGTGCCACCAAGCCCTAGCTTAATTTCTTGGTTAAACATTGATGAAAGGCAGTCTCTGAGGGCATTTGTGAAATGCGGGGTGGTTTACACCATATTTGAAGCAACTTTGATGCAGAGATTGTGGTTTAACTGCTGTAGGTGAGTGTTTTAGACCTCAGAATCTAGTTTCCCTTTGAAAGGAGGAATGCAGATTCAGGAGAAAGGCTCTGTGTGAGAGAGAGCAGGGCATTTTCTGCCAGGTGAAGAGTGAGGCTGGGGTGGGCAGCATGGCTAGCATACGGGCAATGCCCTGGGGGGAGCAGTGGGCCAGCAGTGTCTAGCGACAGCCTCCAGGGATTTCTGGAGGCTCTGAGATACGGATTTGCCTTCTGGGCTGGTGGAAGGGGTGACAAGGACTCCTAGTCTTATTGGAAGTGATCATTTTGAGCCAGGGCAGCCTGCTTTATGTAAAATAGTTTGTAGCCTTCCATGCCCAGCCTAGCCCTGCTTTTTCATTTAGGTCAATTGGGTCTGAAGAAAGAATTTGGCCTGGTGACAAAATATTTGCACTGATTCTGCTGTTGCATCTCATTTCCATAGTCTGTTTATAATCCTAATTGATGCAAATGCCCATTACAGTTAATGTGCACCAAATGTGGGGCTCTGATTTGTTTACTGAGCGGGGAAGCCCATTACAGTTCTAGAGGGTTCTCTGAGGGTCCCTAGCTGGAGAATGCCTGGGTCTGGAACTGTTTGTTGCTTACAGAAGCCTTTTTGGGTGTAATTCCTTAAACATTCAGCAAAGTGCTAAAATGATCCTCCCTGACTAGGGGAGTTGGGAGAACAATTTTCCAGTGGAATACATTGTGCCCCAGGAGGGTGAGCTGTGTTTTCCCCGATAGTCAATTTTCATTCTTTGCATTTGAGAGAGCTTGATTTTAAGTGGAAGAATGATCACATGTCACAACCTAGGAGTAATCCAGACATTTTTCCTATATTTATTGTTTGAGGAATTTTTCAAAATAAATTCCAATAACAATCAAGGGGGGAGGGGGGATTACCATATTCCTTTGCAGGCCTTATGCTGGGTCCTTGAAGAGCTTTGGATGATCTAACTTGTCCTGCCTTCATTTTCCATGTGAGAAAATGGTCCCAGAGAGATTAGGGTTTGTTCAAAGTTATACCCAGAGTCTGTGGCAGAGCTCGAATGAGAAACCTGATCTCTGCTCCTCAGACACTGTTTGAACAATTCCAGAAAGTTGATGCTAAAAATAGTCTTTCTTCTTTGTGGCTTTGTTAAATAGCAAATAATACTCCTTGGCTCCACATTATCTGACCGATGCCTTGAGACTCAGTTAATGTCCTGGTTTATTTATTAGCTGTTTTCAGTGAGGGGGGAAAACTCTATAAACTATGCAAAAAGCTTTTCTGGAACCTTGTGTTCCTGGAGTATAACAAGATTGCTTTGGGGATATCTTATCACTGACTGATCCTAATTTCCTCAAATGTGTAGCAAAAAGAACTGAATCTAGCAGTAGCTTTCAGTAGCTGTTGTTGCTTTTATTTTATTTTTCAGAGGATGAATAAAGAGCCAGCCTTCAGGACTGAAGCTAATCTGTCAATAGATCGCATGCTGTTATTGTGCTGCAAAAATAGAAGACAGACTTCTGAATTGTGGAAGGCACCTGGCTAAGTGTGATGAGGCTGCATTAAAAATCTGTGATTTTCTCCAAGAGCTGATATTTCCTAGCAGCTCTGTAGCACAGAGCTTACTCTCCTGGGAACAGTTCTTTTGTGGACTTAGGCTTGTTAGCAAATGCGGCACGCTTGATTCCACTGCACATCCCTTCATTTCTGAAGGGTTACAGCCTTGGACCACACTTACTGGAAGTGTCTGTTAGGAGCCTGACTCTTTAGAGATGGTGTTTGACCTTTTGGAGGCCCTGTGGTGGTGCCTTGCCACGTGCTAGGGTGCTTCTTCTTTGGTTAGTGTGAGGGTCACAAAACTTTCCTTGTAAAGGGCCAAGTAGTAAGTGATTTCCAGTCTGCCGTTGTAACCTGAAAGCAACCATAGACATTATGTAAGCAAATAGGCACCTGGCAGTGCTCCACTAAACCTTATTTTCATAAACAAATGGTGACCTGGATTTGGCTTATCGGTCATTGTGGGCTGACCCCTAGTTTGGTGACTTTTTGCAAAACAAGATTAACACGGCCTTGCCTCTATAGGTGATAAAGAGAATTATCTGGCACTCAAATATAAACTTCTCAAGTGAGATGGTCAAGAAGACGCTTTTGTTTTCTGAAATAGTTCAGATAACAAAAATAAAAACTTCTTAGGGAGGAAATGTGCCATAAGTCCACGTCTGTTATTACAATAGTAAACATGTTTTGTTATTTCTTTTCAGTTCTGTCCTCTTTCATGTGTTCTTTTGTGAAACCCTGATGTATGTGTGTGTAGGCAGGTGTTGCAAAGTAGAATGCGCCCACATATCTGACGGTTGTCACTGTGTCAGGGTTTACTGATGTCTGGAAGATGCAAGCAAGACTGAGTAGGGAATATATTTTAAGTACTAATTTGTGAGGTGTTCTTCAATTTTGTGAAGTCTTAAGTTTTTTGATAAAGATTATAATTCACTCATTCAGTCTTACAGAATAGCAGTATTCCAAGGGCTGCTGGCAGAAATCAGACCACAGCTAATGTAGATCAAGCAATTGGCTAACTGGGTCCTGGCTGAGAAGGCGAGTGCATAGGCAGCTCGAGTCGGTAATTACTTCAGTTTTTTTTTTTTTTTTTAAAGAATGAATCCAGCCTTCTTTTGTGATTTTTGTTGTTGAGATTTGCTTTTTTTGTTTGTTTGAAAAATCCTCAGAGTTTATACGTAAAGCTGGCCATCAGACCCTTCCTTGGTTACAGATCTTAAATTTCTGGCATCCAAATGTGCTTCCCTGATCCTTGTAGATCAGAAACACATCCGGCCAGGATTTTCTTATGTTTTATACATGCTGGAAATTATAGGACTAGTCAGCTACAACAGATTTAGCTTTTTATTAAGGGATTAGCTGGAACACTGAAGCTGCCATGCTTTCTTGATAGAAAATACAGCTTTTCTCTTGTCTCTTGTCCTTGAGTCTGTCCATCTCTCATCACAGGGCTTTTCATATCTCTATCTCTATCTCTATCTATCTATCTATCTATCTATCTATCTATCTACCTGTGGTGGATATATATATATACGTAATTGGACAGGTAAGGTAGATCTTATTTCTCTCCCCAGTGCTACGGCATGGACCCAGGGCCTCATGCACGCTAGGCAAGCATGCTACCAGCGAGCTACACCCAACCTTAAGTAGATCTGTCTTGAAGGCATCTGACATACTTAATTAGAGAAGGAAAGGCTTGATGGAGAAGAGTCACTGTTCGGGAGTGAGGGGCAGGTCCCACTCTATGGGGGGAGGGTATTAAATAAGATAACAGTGTGGTAGTCTAGTGTTGGACATAGGAGGCTCTTTCCGTGTTTCTGTGCCGTGCCAATGTGCTGACACCTACCTGCCATACCTGGGAGAAGTATACAACAATGCTATTACCAGGTTCCATCCTGGACCAGCTAAGGTGGAGTGTAGGTTTTTTTCTCCTCTTAGTTCAAATATGTAACCACTGTTGAAGGCCAGTACAGTAGGGGCCCATTTTCATGTGTAGTATCGCTGCTAATTCTAGTAACTATATGCTGTGGGTTGAATGTGTTCCCCTCAGCAGCATATGCTGGGAACTTTGTCTTCAGTGCAGCTCTGTCTGGAGGTAAGGCCTGATAGGAGGTGTTAGGACTGGATCAATGCTGCTGTAAGAGGATGTGCAGCTGTGGTGCTCTCTGTGACACGCTTTTTCAGGTAGCAGGGAGGCCCTCGCAAGATGACATTCCTTGGGGCTTCCCAGCCTATAGAACTGTAGGAACTAAATTTGTCCTTCGTAGATTACCTGGTTTGTGATATTCCATTATGGCAGTGTAGATGGACCCAGATGCTGTACAAAGCCAGCAGGTGTTAGTAATTCTTTGGCTCAGCAAGCTAGTTTTAGATGGGGTGTTCTGACAGGTCAGTCTGATCTCGTGGGCCACATTCTTCCTGTTATTCCATATTCCCTCTTGTCCTTTTATGTGAATTGATTTCATACAGTAGTGTAGTCATCCCTTCATAATGCTGTTCATTTATACACTGGTTATCATTGGCCCTCCCATGCCCAGAGGCACAGTGGGAAACACTGCAGATGCCCCAGGAGCTGGTGGGCCATGCAGAGCCCGTAGAGCCCAGGCACAGCAGCTGCAGAGCACAGGTGCTCTCGTGGAATACAGAGGCATCCCCGGCTTGCATGTGGCTGGGCAGCTCTGTGGAGGAGAGGCCACCTGGTAAAGAGTCAGAGGAGGAGGAGTGAAAGTGTGGGCTTGGGCTGGGGAGTAAGAAGAGCTCATGGGCAAATTGAAATACTGCACTTCACTGAAGAAAACCTTTTCCATCCCTCCTAAAGGGCATTAGGACCTGGTTTTTCACTTTGTACCAAGATTCTCTATTTGGATCTATAAAATAAAAAATGCTCCGTTGTAGTTTTATTATAAGCTATCATTTTCATTGAATTTAAAAGGATTTTGTTTTGTTTAATGTGACCATATGTTAAGTTGTAAATACATTTATGACTTTAGAGCCAAGAAATCCTGAATAAAGAATGTTCATTTACCACCGTCAGGGAAGGTGCAAATGAGAGAGCAAAGGAGTGCTGCTCGGCGCGGCATCTGAGGCAGAAACTCCTGATGCTGTGTCTTGGGGCCATTGGTGGGGTTGTTTTTCTTCTCTGGTAGAAAGCTTAGCACCATAGGATAGCGTTAAAAGCACGTATTTGAAGTTAATGAAAAGGTTAGCATGTTATTTTTTCTTCTCTGGTATAAAATTACCCTACCTGTCTACAGCTCAGTTTCTTCATCAGTAGCATGAATAGTAATAACAAAATGGTAAAATTCTATACAGCGTATGTAGAATTTGAATCTTTTTTTTTTTTTTTTTTTCAGTTCTGGGAATCAAACTCAGAACCTCACACTTGCCAGGCTATATCCCTGCCCTGAATCATTAATTTATCATTTTCTATTTCCATTTTTGTAATTTTAGGCTGTCATGGAACAAATAGATGGTCTGATTATCTTTTTCCTTTTAAAAGTGTAATATTTACTTAATAAAAAATGCATGCACTTATGTAAGTCATGGATCATATAAAACTGAGCAGGCGTGAGCGCACCGCTCAGTGTGTGAGGCGTAGTCACCACCAGCAGTGTTGCTCATCTGCCTGGGGTGAAGTGCAGCTCTGCAGGCAGTCGTGGTGTCACCAGAGGCAGCAGATAATGCTGGGTGCCGACAGTTGACAAAGCTAGGTGCTGCCACTGCTGTGTAGACTGCCACTGTCCAGGGCCAGTTTGTGGCAGATGACACAGGTTAACTTGGCTGGGTTCTGGGCCTGCCACTAATGTTGGCTGGCTCCTGGTCTCTGCAGCCCTCAGTCCTAGTAGCCCCTAGTGTTTATTGTTCCTTCTTTGAACTGATTCACTTGTCTTCGCGCCTCAGGTGAAGAATCCTAAATAGATTTAAGGACTTTTGGAGCCTGTGGTACTTGAGAAATAAATTGCTGGGAGGTTTATGGGATGACCAAAGCAGGATTCCAGCAGGGTAGGTGCTGCGGCACAGGGAGGGAGCCTAGAAAAGCTCCTGCAGACTGAGTGAGAAGTGTAATATTTAATTAATAAAAAACACACATGCACTTACATAAATCATGGAGTATGGCTGCAGGCCTGTGACTGGCCCACATATAGGCTTGTGACTGGCACAAGGCTCCAGGACAGCCTCAGCTGTAAGGGAGTCTGGCTGTAACTAGGGAATCTTCTGGAAAGTCAGTTGGAGAGTGGTGGTGGAGGGAACATTAATAATGGGCTGAGAGCTCTCCTTCCCTGATCTTAGCCGTGCCAGAGTGCCCCCTTCTTTCTTCATAAAGGCAACTGTAGCCTCTGAGATGGTGGGAGTGGGGGAGGGGCACTGCCCTGCCCGTGGACTCCACTCAAGAAATTCTCGCTGTCTCTGTAGCTCATGTCCCTGTATCTGCTTCTCCAGCCTAGTCTCTGCCCCTTCTTCAGGTAAGCACAAACTCCAGAGCCTTGAGTGTATCACTCCTTTGCATTCTTATAAACATATTTTCCTCTTTCTCCTTTCCCCAAGACAAGAAAGATAAAATGGAAACAAAGCTTTGTAAATAAGGAAGGGAAAAGGGGTTGAAGGGAGGAAAGAGGAGTGGAACCGAAGAAGAGAGGTATCAGGATATATCATGTATAGGTACAAATTCCCTGTGATGAACGTGAACATTATGTACATAGAAATTGTACCAGTAAAGTTACTAAAAAATAAATGTATTTTTACAACAGGTATTCTGGATAGATCTGTTATCTATAGATATCACTAGGTTTTTCAATTTATATATTTTATAAAAAGGTATGTTGTACATGGTCTTCCACAGCTGTCCTTTTTTTGCCATCAGATTTCTCTCTGTTACCATATTCAGCAGTAGTGTGTTTGCTGTCAATGCTGTATAATTTTTTTTTTTGTGTGTGTGTGTGTGTGATTCTTCCTGATAATGTGTTGGGCGCCCTGAGCAGTCTCACTGCTGTGTGCATGTTTATGTGGGCATTCCAGTGCTCAGGTGTAAGGATTTCTCTGTGATGGATTATGTACAAGTGGAATTTGTCAGCTTCAGGGTATCTAGTTGCTCAGTTTTATAAGGTAATGCTAAATTATTTCTAAAGTGAGTGTGTCAGTTTAATACTTACTAGCGGAGTATAAGCATCATGTTGGGCTAAGCTTTTGTAGTTTTTGAGACTACGAGGCTTCTTCATTTTGCTGCAGTGGGTATAGGTGGTATCTCATGGTGCCTTAATTTGTTATCCTTGGGTGGAGGATGGAGAGAGACTAAGAGAGAGGAGCTCTGTGCATGCTCCACTTATTCTTTCTCTATTGTGAAATTCCAGTAATTATGCTATCCAAGGTTCCATTCACTGACAGAAGCAGCCAGCCCTTCTCAGGTACCTGGGAAGCTAACATAAGGATATGTAAGTAGGACTCCCCACAGACATGTATGCAATTTTTTTTCCTGACATTCAGATCACTACTTTAACCCACAACAGAGCTAGCAATAGTTGGAGAGAGATTCTTTCTCTCTCTCCCTCCTCCTCTCCCTCTGCCTCTGTCTCCTTCTTTCTGTCCTCTTTGTCTCCCTCTCTCCCATTCTCTCCTCTCCCTTTCTCCCTCTCTCCCTCTGCCTCCCTCCTTCTCTCTCTCTCTCTCCTTCCCTCCCTGTCTCCCTCTCCCTGGAATCAAACTCAGGACCTCATGCTTGCCAGGCAGGTGCTGTGACTTGAGCTAAATCCCCAGCAAAACAAAGTTAATACTTCTCAGTGAAGTCCTTATTTTGTCTGGACCTTTGAGTCCATGATGTAAGGTAGGAGCCCAATATCCTTTATTATTTCCTGTTCTATACAGTGGTTTCATGAGGCCCAAGAGTGACATATACAGCTTGTTTTGCCCTTTGTCCTGTTCCCCATTCAGGGGAGGTGTTCTGAGGAGATTACTTGTTACTCTTTTACTTATTTATTTTTGCAGTCCTGGGGATTGAACCCAGAGTCTCATGCATTGCTAAGCAAGCATTCTACCTCTAAGCTACTTCCCCAGCCCTAGCTTTTTCTCCTTTATGTCTTCACTTAATTGGTGTGATACTTTATGTATTAGGGGCACAATTGAGACAGGTGGGCATTGGTTATGCAGCCTGAACCGCCTTCCCGTCAACTTCCCCTAGGATTGTTAGAGGCTAGGTCTGCAAGTTTAATCAGAGAGTGAATCATAATTCATGAGTTAATTGACTTGAGCATTTATTTTCTTTTAGACTTGGCTGGTGATTCAGGAATTTCTCTGGCACCTTATCAAATACCTTCGTCCTTCACCCTGAATCATCAGTAGTCTTTTATTATAAGATTACGTTTGTTACATTGAAATTTACTTATATGGCCCTCTATATCAAAATAGCAAGCTCCGTCCATGATTCTGAAGTTCTCCTTGTCTGCTTTTTGAATGGCTCCGACTACATTTTACTCTTGCTGGGGGAACTTGCTTTGGGGATCTTTTCTAATTTCTTAACCATACTTTAGTGGAAAGGAGAGGTAGAAAAAAACTTCTTGGGTATTAACACTGCTGAGCAACACTCCTGGGGCACATTGAGTGTGTATGATGAAATCCGGAAAGTGAGACATGAAACGTTATGAAGTGAACGTAAAAGGCCCCATAAAAACAGGAAGAAAGATGTCAGTTATATGGCCAAGGACGACTGCCTGTTTATGGCTGTAGCAGGGGCACAGAGAATGGTTCTGAGGCTACCGTGCCCCTGGGCAGAAGGCAAGGCTTTTCAGAGGTGTTCACCTATCTGGTAGAGACCAGTTTGTTAACCTCCGGGACAGCTTCCAGGGAGGGAGAAGAAGGAAAAATTTGTAATCATGAGTTATCTTTCCCATTTACCCTATGGTTTTGATTCTCATGGGCTTGTGAATTTGACTGTGCAGCTAGTGTTGGTGCCCTGCCTAGACCCTGTTACCGGGACAACGCACCCAGTCCTTGACTGGCGAAGGAGTTGGTTAACACCTCACAAGTGTGCCCATCCTTCCTCTTGGGGCCACATTGAGTGATTGAGCGCTTTTGCCCAGCTCTTTGTCCCCAGGTGGCCCAAGGTGACAGTGCAGGTCCCTGTAGGAGGCCCGCCTTACCTCCGCCTCACGTTTCCTTGTCTGCAGCTTTGGCTTCTCATACTTTCCTTCACACTTCCCCTGAGAACCTTCCTCATGCTCTGGCTGCCCGTGCAGGAGTCCCACCCCTTCACAGGCTCTGCTTTGGGAGTTGGACATAAGTCACACCCTTGCCAGGTCTCTTCCCTAGTCTGTCACTGCTCAGCGTTAAGACTTTGCCACAGTCTCTTTCCTGTCCTGTCAGGTTCTGAGGTGGCTGATTACCTGCGCTGCTCATCTTGAGATTCCAGCCAACCTCTCAATGCCATGGTCTGCTCTGTACCTTCTCAGAGCGCTCAAGAGACTAAGGGAAGGGCTCACATTTAGAGGCTGCAAGGGACTGGCAGGTGTGATGCCTAAGTTGGTGTCAGGTCTGACCGTGGTACGGTGGACAGCTGCGTGCAAGGCGGCAGGGCGGAAACCACTGCTCAGAGCCTGGTTCTGCTTTTGAGAGGAAGACAGTAGTTCTACTTCTTCTTCTTGGTAGTATCAGCTGCTAAGCTGGGGGCAGAAGGTGGCATCTTAGCTTTAGTGGTGGGCTACACACCCAGGGTGGCCAGATCCACCAGTGGAAGAAGTGGACATTTTGTGACTCATTTGTATTCCTCTCTGTCACATTTTCTCTCTTATATCTGACCTGTCCCTGAGCCACGGTTGCCTCTCTGGTCTGCTCCTTTCTGCCTTTGCTTTTGTTTTGATGTTTATTGCTGCTGGCCTGTACTTCCCTGGCACCTTCTGACTGGTCGTCCTGAGCCCAGCCTTTCCTCTTCCAGGCTGCTTCCGCACTCTCTCCACTGCTATCTGTGAAGCATGTGATCCCCAGAACCTTCAGGTGGCTTCCCATGACCTCACATCAGACTGGCTCAGGAGAATGGGACCACACATCCAGCTGCGCCACTGCCTTTGTCTCTAACTGTGGCTCTCTGGTTCCTTCCTCAGCAGCAGATGCCCAGTCATTTGGATCTAGCTTCCAGGGTCACCACCCAATGGTTCCTGTGTGGCTCCCCACAGCTTCTGTCCTCTCTTCCTGTCCAGCTGCTGCCTTTGCTCTTTAAACTGGCTGCTCCTCCCTGCAACTGTGAGCACTGGGTGCTGTCTTCCTATCACTGCAGGAGTACCAAGTGTTGACAAGTTTGTAGATAGGAAGTAAAGAGGAAAAACTTTTGAAAAGGTTATGAGTGGTTTCTAATCTCTGTAGTTACTACGATCCAGAAAGTAGACATTGTGAATTCACCATTTAATAGTATTTAGTAATGTTGAATCTGTATGCAAAATTAAAAGGTACTCGGGGCCGGCGAGATGGTTCAGTGGTCTAAAGCGCCTGCTTAGGAGGGCTCAGGCAACTGCGGGGACTGCAGTTCGATCCCCGGCACCACATGCTGCGCCAGCGCCACCACCAGGGCAGGCTGAGCCAGCCACAAAATGAATAAATAAAGAAACAAACAAACACAACAAGCAAA
>PVKN010017197.1:0-17462 GCA_004027915.1 Capromys pilorides | reverse complement strand
CAGTTCTACCGTAATGAAAAGGGTCTTAGAAAATTAAATTAACAAGGGGGGACCAGGCTGATATGAAACTAAATTAGCATCAAATGCAAATTACAGGGTACTTAATGGTAGAAACAGGTGCAGAGAAGAACCCTAAATGAGATAAATGAATAAAACATCCCTCTCCACAAATGTGGAAGCTGACACAAAGTCAATGACATGAATAATTCAGTAGCCTCCACACTGCTGTTGAGGTCAGCCTGCCTTGACCTTTAAAACAGGAAGTAAAATTCAGTTCAAATTTGAGTGACTGGAAATACAACAGTTATTTGTTTTTTATATTAAAAAACCCACAGAATTTTCTGTGAAAAGACAGATACAGAAAATATCCAATACAATTATAGCTTGAACTAAAGAGACACTCTGTCGCCAAAACAATGGATAAACAAACAAACAAACAAAATCATTAGATTTCAACCAACCATGTTTCATTTGGAAATCCAAAAATAAAAATAATTAGAAGTGCACACAGCAGTACTCACCTTATTGATCAAACTCCCTAAGGAAACCAATTTCTGAATCTTTACCATTCCTTAAAATTACTTTGTTGTGTTGATGTTCACATAAACAGCATATCATGATTTCTTCAAAGGGCACATGTTTGCATTAGTAATGCAAAGCATTGCTCACATTCATAAGATAAAATTTGGTGAAACTGGATTGCTAATTGTGTCGGCTTTTTTATCCTTCACTTCTGATTTAAGAAATGGACATCCTCAAAATACACGTATCTTATAAAAATGAAAGCTGGATTGTAAACACACATCATTCTTACAACTATCTCCTGTGGTTTGAGATGTCTTTTATGCCTTATTTTTTCTGTGCTTGCTTCAAAAGTATTTTGTACAAATAGTGAAAGTGCTCGCATTTCCAGTTGAATTTGGTGCTTTTAGAGATTAACAGAGTATGACAACAAACCAATTTCTCCAAGCTGGAAAGACAGCAAAATATATATGGTATCTCACCCTCATGCTCATTTTACAGGATGGCATAAAAGATGCTTAATCATAGCAGTTATCTCTGCCCTCCAATTGGTTCTATTAATGGGACCCGCAACTTGGCTATCTACCTTTCATCTGTCTACTGCGCTTGTCAGACAAAAGATTATGTTGAAAGATGAGCTTAATTTTATTTTCTAGATTTAGAGGGTTAAAGCCACACACACACACACACACACACACACACACACACACACACACACTCTTACATCTCAGCCATCCACAGAAGAGCAGGGTTAAACTAGGTCTATGATTAAAGAAGTTTGAGAAATGTTGTTTCCAGACCTGAGCGTTTGGCTGAGGCAAAATTAAAGATGCAGTGTGCGTTGATTTTTTTTTTTTTTTTTTTTTTTACATTATTACTATTATCCTATCGGCTAAATCACTCCTCGCTGGACATTTAATAAAGGGTGATAGACCAAACATTGCTGATGTGGGGTTTGTGGTAATGACTGACCTGAGTGAGGGCTTTGTGTGTAAAGTGGCTCCCCATTAAATGAGGGCTCTGTGGAACCAGCTGGTTCTCATTTTGAAACAACCGGTTTCTCTATCCCCAAGTGCTAAAGAAAATAATCCCTGCAATCTATGACTACACACTTTCACGGAGGCAGCAACGAGAATTTGATTGTGGAGATAATTAAAGTCATTCCTGGAAATTCCAAGAAGAAGAAAAAAATAAGGAAGAAAGAGGTGGGGTAGAAATGATAGTGTTTAAAATTAAACTATGACAAATCATTTGAGTGGAGAAGAGGGGGAGGAAACCCAGACCAGATGGAATTCTGGTGAACTAGCTTCACTTCTCCTCCACTAAGCTGCTCCCGGAGAGACCAAGGATGCGATTAGTGAGGCCACCACCCCCAGGGTCCCACTTGGAAGCCCAAGAATCGAAATGTGGATGAAGACACTACTTGTCACTGGAGACACTCCACGGCGAGAATTTTTTTTTTTTTTAAAGTTTCAATCTTAAATAAAATAGCTAGGAAAGAATCTGAATTCTCCAATGAACAGTCTTGGCTGATGTAAAATGTGGGGATTTTTTTTTTTTTTTTTTTGTCTTTAACCTAGTAAAAAGCAAAGATAGTGTCAGCCACCACTGAGAGTCACCCACCTTTCCACTTCGAGAAGGGCTCATTATTTCATCATATTTTATTTTTCAGTCTGCACTGTTCTACAATAAGAACCCGGGCTCAGGTAGCCTGAGTGACTTTTGGCTGAGCAGACATTCTCTGTCCGCCTACAGACTGTACGAGCTCTGGGCAGAGAACAAAAATATGTGGGGGCTGCCTACACTATCTGCCTGTAGCAGCAAGAAGAGGTGGGCGCGCTGCGGTGGACTTGGGGCCTCTCAATTAACCTGATTAGTTCAGCACGCTGCACTCATGAATGACACCTTATCTGGAAAATAAGGGAGAACTTCCTTCCTCCAGGAGCATAGGAGCCCCCAAGGCCACAGGGATGTGCCCTGTCCAATGAGAGCACCTCTGCGCCTCCTCCTCTTCCCAGCTCACAGGTCAGGCAGCCCAGGCGCCTGATTGGATTTTGTGTCCTAAGGACAGAAGGCAAGCTCGGGTCTGCCCAGGTGGCCTTGGAGAGGGCTGGGAAGAGGGATGCCCTGTGGGCAACTTCATCCCTTCTTTCAGAACCAACCAGGCACATGATGAGATTGGGGTGGGGATAGGGGGATTTGGAGTTGGGTGGGGAGAGAATTCATTAACCCTTCAACCACCACAGTAGCTTGTCAATACTATCTATGCTTGCCTAGAAGGGAAAAAAAATCGTGAACTCTTCAAGTTTCTAATGATACCTAAAACAGGGCTCTGCTTAAACACGGATTCTCTTACCACTAGGTCATGTTTGAAACAACAATAGGAGAACACTGAATGCACCCACAAAAACACCAAATTTCTCCCCAAACTCCCCAAAAAGTGCTGACTTGCTAAATAGGCAACATATGTGTGTTTTTAAAAAATATTTGTTATCATGTGTAATAGACGTACTGACTAACAACACATTCTTGAAAATGTGCCCGCAAGAATGTCAACAGCGGGGTTTTTCACTTGCTTCTCGGCTCTGTGATTTACTTGATCAATTAAACAGTTAGGCTATGAGGAAATTTGCATGGTAATTGTGTAAAGATTAACATTTTTAAGTGTAACAAATTTAATATTTTATCTTACATTTTCTGTTTCTCATCATTCTTTAATGGCAATGCCATTTCATTTTATTGTGTAGCCATAACAAGCCTCAATCTGGTCAAAGATGAGAAGATCAGACTCAACAACTGCATTGCTAGCTCTTTAATTCTTACTTTCATTTCATAAAAACATACTCTGGACACCTACTACACACCAGCGAGGCATCGTGCTGAGTGCCGGGCAGAGGCAACCACCACCAGGCTGTCACTGCTCTCCTAGACAACCAGTTGACCTTCTGCAAAGTTCCTCTGCCTCAGATTGTAAGAAGCGTAAGGTAGGATCCCATCGCTGGAAAGAACCCTAGCAATCTCTTCATTTCAGCCTTTATTTTAAAAATCACTGCTGCAGTACTCTGAATCTGTACTATGTGCCAGGAGTGTGCTAGGAGCTCTCCCTCAGTGATCCACTTGGTCTTTACCCCAGCCCTCTAAAGGAGGAGCAACTACCCTTATCCTAATCTTACAGATGATGAAACTGGGACCTAAGGCAGCTACACAGGCAGAGCCAGGGTCTGATCGGAGGCATGCTGGTCCATAGCCCACACTCTTCCCCAGCACAGAGACTGCCTCAGCGGGGAGCAGAGTACTCAGCGAGTTTACCAAAGCTGATTACCACCAGCTATGTCCAAAGAGCACTCCGGCCTGAGGATAGCTGTCCTGTGTACCATGAGCCCAATCTGAATTATGCTGTGTTTTTCAAAAGCAATATGATATTCATTTATATTCATTATTATTCCTCCCCCCCACCCCTCATTCTGAGACACTGAGAAAGCTCCATAAGGCCAGGAAACACATCTCTGCATCTAGAGATCTGCCTGGATTTACTAGCATCTATTTTACTCTATGAATCTCTAGTCTGTAGCTTATCTCACCAATCCTGAAAACAGCACACAGCATATAGTAGAAGCTCAATAAGTACTTGTGGAAGGGAAAAAAAAAAATGAGTAACTCCCTGTCCAAGAAGACCTAGCTACCACGATCAACTTTAGTAAGTTAAGAGTGCTTACATGAAAGCTTCATGGCAACATCACAATAAGAACAACAACTACATGCTCTACGTTATGCTCCAAATACAAGCACTACCTGATCTCAAGCACTTTATATATATGAAACTCAGTGCTGGTTATTTTGATCCTCACTATCCTTCAAAATGGAAATGAGATTTCCCATTTTAAAGATGAGAAAACTGAGTCCCCTCCATCTTAAGCACTAAGTAGCAGAGGAGGGATTGGATTCTCAGATAATAGAATTCAAGATTTAAGCCTTTTCTATCATACCACATCTTGTCAAGATTAACCACTGGATCAAGGCATATCTTTTTCCAATGAAATAAATACACAAGCACCAAATAGCTCAGTGGATTAAAGAGTCTGCAAGCAGGCACATGGCTAGGGGTTTGATCCCTGGGCCTGCAGTACCGGCCCCACCCCTGGGGCTTGCTGAGAGGGCAACTGAAACTGGGCGTGGTGACAAGCACCTGTAATCCCAGCTCTTGGGAGGCTGTAAACAGGTGGATCACTACAAGTTGCATCTAGACCCTTTCCTAAAATACTAAATAAATAAATAAATAAATAAAATACACAAGCAGCTCACTTATCAAAGTAAATGAGGACACATGAATGCAAACATTGTTGCAGCAAAAGGTAAAACAATTGATATGTCAGATTATTGTCATTTTTTAATCCCAAAAGTTATCTGTGGCAACAAGTAAAAAAAAATTAATAAGCAAATATTTAGAGTAATACATAGAGAATTAATTATGATATCAAGAAAAGTATGAAATACTAAAACTAGTGCTTATTCCTGGGCAGTGGGAGGATCCAGCTGGAGGATACAAAGCTAATGCCTCAGTGTGCAGAGTCATCAAACAGAATCTGTAAGAAAAGAATTCTCTGAAACAGTAGACCTTCAAGTGCTCTACACTTGGTAACAGCCATGGAGACGCACGGCCCTGTGAGGTTCCCAGTGATCTGCAATTCTGTTGGTTTAATTTGAAAGTGTTCATAAATCTGGATCTAGATGCTGGCTTCTATAGTATGCGGGCAATCCAAATAGGATTGTCAGAGTCCTACAGCCACAGGAACAAGGACTCAGCATTTCTGAAGGTACTCTGAGACGCGTGCTATACCTCCAAAATTAGAATCTGGCCTTAAGAATCCAGATTGTGTGGGAAAATGTGGGGCTTTCACACTGGAGGTAATGGTTTTCAAAGATAACCAAGTGGCTACACAGCCAACTTTTTCTACAGAACTTTCCAGTAAATAAAAGACACTGCTCACTGTTTAGCTTCCTTTTTTGTCTTCACAGTGAGAATGTACACATATGTGTGCATGCATGTGACCAAAACCAAGACAGGCCCAGAGCTCTGCAAATGAACTTTCTTGTGTAAGAGAACTTCAGCCAGTAGTAGATCCAAAGGATTGAGGGCAGCACACTCATCCCTTGCTAACAGCGGAATACAAGTGAGTGGGAAGCACATTTTCATGGGGGTACTTCCCAATCATTCACCCAACGAGCAATAATAGATCAATTGTGATAAGTAGGATTAGAAAAAAAAGAAAGAGCATTAGTCCATCTTGTTCACTTTGGAAAACTGTACAAGCAAGCAACCTTCTGTCCATTAAAAATGTCCATAATTCTATTAATTACAAAAGTGACATAAAAATCAGCATTTATAAAAAAATGTCAGACTGCAGTAACAACAACTACATGGTGTATAGGGAAGCTCAGGGTCTAGCCAGCGCAGACCGTCCAGCCCCAGCGGGACCTTCGTAGTCCTGAGAGGAGAAACTACACCAAACAGAGGCAGCTGACACCTTGGAACAAGATACCCTAGCATTTTGCTTTGATCGTTTTCAATTATTAATGTAAATAGAAAAAGAAAAAGTTGTTTTAACCTTGAAAACGTCACATCCTGGGTGCCCTGTGTTCGTACCTTTCAGAGAAGCTCTTTCTATTCAGCCACTCATCCAGGACCAGTACTGGGTCAGGCAAGCAGCAACTCAGCAATAAAGAAGTTCTGTTCTTGAGGGATTCTTGATGCCAATGAAAAGGGCAATTCTTTGAAAATCACCACCACCAAAAATCAAAAATTTTGCCCAAGTCCTATCAATAATGTGTAGGGACCATATCCAGACTAAAAGCACCCATGGGCCCTTGATGACTATTTTCACTTTTCCTGTGTCCTGGCACTGAAAGTGTTAAAGAAAACAATAAAAGCACAAGTGAGTGTATGGAGTAGGATTTACTGGCATTTACTTTTAATCTATGGCCCTCCACTCTGTAGCTTATCGGGCCTCTGTCAGTCCTTTTTCCTCCTTTATATTTCATGAGGAGCCCCCCATGCTGCTACTGAGAGACAGAGCCCAAGTGTCCATAAGCTTTTTGTCAGGTAAAAAGAGAAGAAAAAGGAAAGGAACAAGAGGAAAAGCAAAGCTAAGAGGCATCTATTAGATGTCACCAGGCCTTTGTATTCATGTCAATGATTCAGGATTAGAGTATTTGAAATAATCTTATTGAGAGGAATCAAAAGGCCCACCGAGTGAGAGGCAGCTCTGGAGCATATGGCAAAGGCACGAACAATATCTTATTAAAGACGTGTTGGCTAACACTATTACTTTATATTATATTACAACACTATTGTGCCTCCAGTAGTTAGCAGGATGGTATAGTTACCGCGTGCCATTTTAGAGGTTATCGTGTGGGACTGAGCTATATAATTTGCCAGTTTGTCTAGTTAAGTCATTAGAAGTTGGGTTTAGGGACATGTTTGGTACTAGAGGCAAGCTCTTCAGTTTCAAGAATAAAAATTCCCAAAGCATACTGAAAACCACTCTGTTCCCGCTGCAAGAGGAACACATATGCAAAGAGGAAACATTAATGACATGTCCTTCCCCAGGAATCAAGTGCCTTAAGTTTACATCCTTTACCCTGAGGGTCGCCCCCCTCAAGAAAAATATGACAGTGTTTTGTTCTGCTCTGTTTTTAACTTGACTCCTTTCCCCATAAAGAATGTATGCATACAAACACACAATGCACACGTATACACACACACACACACACACACACAGCTTCACACTTCAGCAGTATTAGGGCAATTAAGATTCTATTATACGAAGTACTGTAATGTTAAAACCATTTCCTTCTGGACAAAGGCTGGTAAAAGGAGAAATGATTTGCAAGAGAAATTTATCTTCATCTGCCCACACCTTTAAAGGCAGCAAGGAGCCAAAGACAGACCTGTACTGTTCACCATATTTCACTGTCTGCAGTAGGAGTATTGGGTCACTTTTATATTGTCCTGGATAGGGTATAGTTACAAAATTTGTAAAGAGAGGAATGAGATAGGGATGGAGCAGGACAGGCATGAAAGGGAAGAATTGGTAGACTATTCTAGACAGTATCTCTGCAAATTAAAATAACCAAAGTGTCATTTCTGTATGCCAGAACCTCTAAATGGTGTACTTAAAATCTGTTTTGGGGGTTTTTGTTTGTTTTGTTTTTTCAACTAGAGAGTTTGGCTGGGGGCTCATAGTAGGGAAAATGGGGAGAATTTTTATTGATGGAGAGCTGTACTTCAGGCAGGTACTTTTTCCCCCAATCCAATCAACTTTTAGAAAAGCAAAAGCATAGTTAATACACTGATACACTATCATCAAAAACTCGCAAAGTTGTTAATGTGACACACAGCAGACTTTGTTCTGCTTCGCCACATGGATTTTTCCAGAACTATTACAAAAGCAAGGTCCGAGTGACGTAAGATAAACACCCACACCAGGAGCTGACACTCAGGCCATGGTATACACATACATCCCTGATTCTCCGAAGCCCCATTAAATAACATTTCTTGGAAGTCACTGCCATTATTTCCATTACAGGAAAACCACTGTTACTCATTATACAGTGTCTGCAGGAGTATTATACCATGTAAAAGTACTTTGCATTATGATATATTGTCAGCGTATTTGAAATGCATTTTAATGTATCCTGACTGTGTATTTGAGAATAGCTGATAGCAAATGGAATAGAGACTGCTATTAGCTTATTGTATTAGTTATTTGCTTATCGCAGTAGCAAACCACACACAGATGTACGAGGCTCATCTCATATTTAGAACGGTGTTATCTCACATGTGATAAAATTTAGAATGGTACTTGCTCAGATAAGTCTCATTGCTAATAACCACATAAGAATTCTCACAGAGAAAACAAATGCTGAAGCACACTGGGGCTAATGTGCAACTGTAAACCCATGATCTGTGTTGATGCTGGCTTTCCCTTTTTAAAAAATGCAAGCCTCCCAGGGCAACCAAAAGGACAGTAATTATGTAGCCTGAGGCAACTTTTAAAAGTAAATTCCTCTTCCTTTTATTTTAACCAAGAGGTCAAGGTTAGGAAATCAGGTAGTTTGAAAAGGTTTTCATCAGAGCTCTGAGAAATGCATTTCCACCTCTGATTCTTTGTGGCCCAGACAGTTGTTTGTGCATTGTCCAGAATGATTAGGCTGGTGGTTGGGCCTTCTAAAAACTGGAGCAAGACCAAAATAATAAGAGTTGAAAGGGTAATGAAAGGAAGGCATGAAACTCTAGCTAAAAGCCTCATTTGAAACATTAATAAAAGTACATCTTTATGTTCATGTTACTTGGGCTTTATTTTTATGAAAAACCAAAAGGAAAACATTGTAATGAATTTGGGGATTTACCACTGGTGATAAAAAAAAACAGAAGGAAATGCCTTCTTGATCTTAGGGAAATTTAAACCCCCACAGTACCCCCTCCCAGTGGTAAAAAATGTACATGTATGTGCTAAGTTTAAGTTTGACTATCATTGTTCTCCTGTTGTACAGATAGGCATATGTATTGTATAAACACACTGAGGTCAGTCTAGAAAAAAAATAAAATTAGCTTGGTGATAAGACAACATGACACTTTTCAGAAACATCTAAGCACTGCAGTTTTACCTCTTATAACAAGCCTTCAATAAAATTGCTTCTCTGAACAATCCCTACATGGTTAACATTTTTCTGCTGGAATGATGTAAATCAGGTGAAATCATCAGGTAAAATGAGCATTCTAGTATTTTCCTTACTGAATATTCTGCTTCAGACAATAGGCAGAACACATACCCAACTTGTATTACCTAAATTGAAGTGCTCTAGATGTGAGAGATTTTTCCACAATTCTGGAAAATACAAATACAGGTCCCCTCTTCTGTCATCGTTTCATTTTTCTTTTTAAGAACTCCTTGAGTCAGTGTGGCCCAAAGTAATTCCAAACAGACTAGGATAATCATATTATAAAATTCATGTATTTCTTTTAATGTTAAGACCTATATCCCATAGCTGTAAAGAGACTATAAGAATTCTAATAAGGGAAAAAGAAAAATGGCAAATCTATGACTATAAGAAGCAAACTCGCGTTATTGGAGGTATATTAACGATAGACCTTAAAAGACATGTTTTAAATGTTGGCTTTGAGAAACCCAAAACTTGCAGGTTACTTGAGCTAGTGCATATCCTAAAAGAATTAAATCTAAATTCATATGAGATAGGATACTTTGGGAAGGAATGCCACCCTTTATTAGTTCTATGGGGTGGGGCGGGGGGAGAAATCACTTGTTGACATGAAAAGATCCCCAGTCCAAGGACCTGAAGAGTGGACCTGACTCTCTCCCCTTACTTAGTGCTCTAACTGTTCATCGGTCACACTGATGCTAAATTGAGGACATAAACAAACACTGCTGCTCCCTATTTCACAGACTGCAGCCAAAAACATCAGGACTCTAAGCAATAGGAAAGTGATGGGACAATTCAGAGAAAGAAAGGCCTGAATTCACCCATGTCAGCACACAAAGAAAGTTGAAGAAAGTGAAGTTTTGTGAAGCAAGTCAAGTGAGGATGGCAATCCTAACTAGATATAATGTTCTCACTATATATATATATATATATATATATATATATATATATATATATATAGTTCAAGAGTTTATAAAGCAGCTTCCATATAGAGCATGGAAGATATTTTACTAACTCAAAAAACTGGGTTCCCAATCCAGATTACCCTATGTGACTTTTGTCGTTGTCATCTTTTCTGATTCTTACAAAGTAACCCTAATTAAGAACCTCCCTCATTAGTCTTCCAGAAAAATTAGTACAGCTTATGCTAATTACTCCTGCAAAATTTAATAAACTGGTTGAAATGGGAATAGTCTAATGAGGTTTTATTTATTGAACTAAGATAACTCCAAAGAAAAAGGTTAGGACACAAGGATATCCAATGTTGTATTAAACTACATTTTATTCAATTTCTAAATAGGAATTTTATTGCAAACCTTTTAAATTCGAATATGAGTTAGAGTGTGACTATGTTAAATGAATCTCTATCTTAATTCAATAACTGGAAATCATTTTTTGCCTTTTCCTTTAACAATAATTACCACACACAGCCCTTCACCTCCATGATAATGAAATTTGCTGTTATTAGTTCCTGGTCATCAGCTATTAAACAATACATTTGACTTTCTTCTACATCTGCCCAGCCCAAATTTCAGGATCCTTGGGCACGCCTGTGTTTTGTAATTCTTAATGAAACTCATCGTCATCAAGCAGATATGGAACATAGCAGTCAATTCCAGACATACACTTGTTACATTTTATAGCAGTTTTCCTGTGAACTTTCTTGTAGTGACTTGACAAATTGTCGTGCTTGTAGAAAAAGAATTGAGGTCACACTTTTCTTATTCTGTTGCATGTCACTCGATGGAAGTAGAAATTCATTTCCTAAGTTACAGCACATATCTGTTGATTTTGCTAATTCCACTGTTTGATAGAATAGTTGAAGGTGATGTTTCCCAAACACTGACAGCAAAATCACACCGAAAATTTGACACAGAAATAACTAGTCCTGCACCATTGCCATAGACCAGAAAGCCTCACCTGTCCTATAAACAGTTTTCCTTAATGGCCACTGCACAAAGTTTTTGATGGACAGCACAGCAGTGCTCATCCTGATTATGAAGGATGTGCAGGGGGAACTAAGACACTCTGATGCCTGAAAGGTGACTGGATGTTACAGTCATGCCGAACCAGGACTATCTAGGCTCTTAGCTCTCAAACTGCAAAGTGCATGCCTCTAGCAAAAGCAACCACCCTTGCTACTGAGTGCAGGCCCTGTGGCCTATTTTTATGAAATATTCAGGGATCTGCATTCACAAATCTGAAGGCAAATCAAACCATAAGCACATGAGAGGTATTATGCAATCAAAACAGACCGAAATCAGAAGCGATGAAACCCAACCTTGGCTACCATCATTTTTTTTTCTTTTACAGCATTTCATGGAGCTGAAAACTCCCTTCTAGGTTGCCCTTCCTTACATAAGTTCTTCTCTTGTTATTTTCTCCCCTTGATAAAAATAGAAGTTTTACATATCCGCATGGACAGAACTAGAGTTTTTAAACTTTTGGCAGACTGAAAGACCAATAAATTCTGAAAACTCAGATGCAAATAAAAATAGCTAAATGGGGTTTCATACATGGACTGGCAACACCGCCCGGCGAGAGAGTTCATGTGAGCCGGGGCGACGATCAGCAGGTAAATGTATGTGTGCACACGCACTGCTTCAGCTGCTTTTAAAGTACTCCTCGATCTACAGAGACCACAATTAGCTACACTCTGTTTTCTGTCTGCACAACCAACGGGGGATGGGGGTGAAAAGGATAAATATCACGAGTAATATCTCCAAAGCCACCAACAGCATAAAGTGCATACTTATTTGGCCTAAATTGTTTGAACTACCCTAACCAAGAAAAGGTTTTAAGTACCCTACTGGGACAGATGCAAAGCGGTGACAATAGAAGCCACACTAATGCAACCCAGGTAACACAATCCTGTTTCAAACACACGGGCTGGGCTAATTACAGTGGCGCTGAGTTAAGTTTCTTATGACATCGCAGCCCACAGGAACAGGTCAAAATCAAATGTTATTCAAACCACAGTCATATCAACCTTCTATATCAGCGTCATAGCTTAAAACCAAAGGAAAAAGTTAAAAGCTTTAACCCATTCACAAGCAAAAAAGTGTTTTCATGGCGGGTGGCAAGGTAAGACTCTTGTCATCATTTAAACCAAAAGAAACTGTGTGGCAGAACAAAATGTTTATAGTTTCAAAGTTCTGGGGGCTCCTTGGGGTGGTTCTTTGATCAGAATATGTTCTCTTCAATAAAGGATAAGAAAAACGAGCATTACATAAGGAATGGTATTTTGTAGAGGTATATCTAAATGAGACAAACAGCAATAAGTGATATTTATTTTGGATCTTCCTTATTCGAAGACTTATCTTCCACTGCAGGAAAAGCAATTACATGAATGTCATATCTGTTCTCGAAGATAAACACACCACCCTAATTCCACAGGCAGCATACAATGCCACTGTGTATGCTGCCAACTTTTAACTTTGAATTAATTTATTATTCCTTATATCAAGTAAAAGTATATTTTAGGGAATATCAGTTAGAGTTACTTAATTAAAATATCAAAATGAAATGTAACTTTCATAAAATTACTTGACAATCAATATTCAGCTAAAGCATCCAGAATACCACAGGGCCAAGTCAACAATCTTGGCCATTCAGCTTGAGGAAACAAAGTAAGAGTCTGGTTTCCTTAGCTGAGAATGTGATGGATCAATCAAGACCAAAACAATTGAAGAATATGCAAAATGGGTCCCCCTCTTGGGTGTTGTTGTTCTTGTCAAAAATCAACATTAGGAAAACCCCAAAAGAGATTTTTGTTTGACTGCGGATCTGCTCCTTGGGAGGATCAGTCAGTCATATCTGCACGGCTCCTTCTCCAGCTAGTAGAGGAAGCTAACCCTATTCCCGGCTGACAGTTGACAATATCTATCCAGCTTCCAGGCCATTTACCTCTCCATGAGAAATGCTACGTAACAAATGGTTTATCATACATGTTTCCATACAATGAATTTCAATAATTAAGATGTAAAATGAATATTTGGAATGCGACTCTGCATAATGTGTGCACACACTGATTCAGGATTGCTCTGAACAACTAAAACAGATTTATTGTTTTATAGTGATTTACTTGGTCATGTCAGATTAGTAATATGGATCTGTCTAAAAACATAATAATTAAGACAAGCAAGATAAATTAATCAAGTTACGATACAGTATGAGCTGCAATCAAACCCGGGAAATAACAGTAGAAAATCTTGGTTCACAGATCTCTTTAAACTGCTTTTATGCATAAATAAAACCTTAAAATGTAGATGGATTACATTCAACAGAACTACTGTAGCTAAAAGTGATAATGATTCAAACATTTTTCAAATAAAAGTTAAATATTTATAAGCACCCAACCACATTTCATAAATCACAAACTATTATTATTTTATTTCTGAAGCTTCCTGGCACAGCATGAGGATTGAGGCACAGAAAGTCAGAAATGAAAAAAATAGTCCTTTAGGAGCGTGAACCAGACCCAAAACTGGAGTAATCCAAGAAAAAGGCCTCCAAACAGCCTCCCATATGGCTTTCCCAGGACTCGCAAGCCACCGGCACAGCATAAGTCATGACCAACAGGCAAATCTCGGCCACAAGGCAGGTGTTTCATTATAATGAAGAATGAAAATCCAGTGAAAGAAGAGTGGTCCCTACCTGTCAATTATCACTGGATCTGAAGGAGTCTCATTTCGGTTGCCACAGCTTTTCTTGTCACAACAGCGGCTATGGAGCAAAAACAAAAGGATTTAGCACAACCATTACAATGTAAAATCATCGTTTAAGCAGACAGAAGGTTCCAATTGCTGGGTTGCGGATGCTAGAATTACCACAAAGCCATACCTGGCAATCAACGGATCCCCGGGACAGAAAATTCTATTTGGGTCACCTATGGGTTAATGGCCAGGCTTAACCTCTCCTTGCTCAGAGTGGGCAGGAAGGACAAGGGTTCTCCCGGAGCCAGGAATGACAGCCCTGCGATGGGGTCTCTCCATCGCTGCCTGCGGTGTTGGCAGAGTTCAGTGTGAACTGTATTATTATCCCATCTACCGAATAAGAATATGCAGGGTTGTGGGTGGCTCAAACACTTCCCACAAGATCACACTAATTTTGTGGAATGCATCAATAATGAGGTTTGAGTGATTTCTCCCCCTACAGTTATTTTGCATTAAATGGATTCCTTGTACTTCCCTGTTCTCTTTCATGGGTGGCATTTCCTCCAACCACAGACTTCGCCCAAATCCTATAGTAGTAAATGTTTGCTCCTGAACTGTCTACATGTGAATAAAGATTTCACAATAAAGAAGACAAGGAAGAGATAACATCAAAGAGAGCAGAGGTTCCCGCTCACAGTCCTCTGACCTTTAAGATCAACACTGGGAACTATTCAAGTTTTCTGGAAGCATTCTGGACAGTGGATCCAATGACTAACACAGCCATGATCAGTTTATTAAGTCATAGAAAGAACCGCTATGGGGACAGCAAGCACCTGCTACAAAAATCCCACCCGGTTGTGACCTGACAGGTGCCAGGCGTTTTTAAACTGAGGTTCTAAAGTATGAAAATTTCGCGTTTTTGAAAAGTACCCACAGTGAACAGAAAACTATCCATCTCACAGTTGATTGTAAATAACAAATGTGTCCCTTGGCTGGTCTACACCCTGGGGTACACTATGAAAACATATACTTAATCAATCAAGAAGGTGACAAGGTTATCCAAGGGTTAGACTTTACCATGCACCACCAGCAGAAAGAGCATCTTTCCATGCCCTCTTACACACGGACACACACACACACACACACATGCATGCTTGAGACATGGTGATTCATACAGTCTAAATTTAGAGAGCTGCTGGAGGGAACCAATAGTGGACTGCATTTTCAGGACCCAAAAATATAGTCCTGCACAAGGAGTCTTTTGCCAAAATTGGGAAGTCTCCTTCCTCACCATAACTATGGCTCTATGAGGAGAACCAGCTTCTAGACTTGGCACCAATTCCTCTAAGAGCACTGTTAAAGCTATCTCCACTGTCCACAGCCCAGCTAGAAGAGCACCCCATACACCTGGTAGTCATGTCCTTCCTAGTTCACAGGAAACTACTTCCTTTGGGCCTGAGGTCTGCTGTGCCAGAATACTGTGCAGAGAAAGCCCAACGCATGCAAGTATCTGAGAAACAAAGAAATAAGAGAGAAGGGAGCACTCGTGGTTGGAATGCATGCAGAAAAAAAGTTTAACAAGTAAACATAATCACCTACATCTGTATTTCACAGACTCTCCAGAAGAAGCTAGGGGTTTAAAGCACTGGCTCTGGGACCAGACAGAACTACCAGTATCACCTTGAGCAACGCACTCCACCTCATAATCTGTTTTCTTATTTATATACTGTGGTAGCTGTGGTACCCATGTTTAAGTGTCAAAGATGCCACACCATAATGGTGCAAAGCCTGGGCTCCATGGCTAACCCTCCTGGGAGCTCAGTAAAGAGTGGCATCCTTACTGTTCCCCATGTCTCCTGAAACTACCTCCTTCTCCACATCTGAGCAAACTCGCCTGGTGCTCTGCAGATAAAGCAGGTCTCCAGAAGCAGCCCAGCAATAATTCCAACTTCATTACACAGGAAAGGAAACTGCTGGATACAAAGGCTTATTTCTACTTTGCTTTCTTTTACAAAGCCATCAAGCGAGCAATGCAAGTTCCTGGGTGCTGCACGCTCACCCTGGCCCTGCCTGGATGAAATACCCAGAAGGGACTCTTCTAACTTGCTTTGATGTCTGTGGACAAGAATCCACCTCTCAAACCTAACCAAGTCTCTTCTTCCTGCAGAAGCCTCCCACCTGCCTCACTGCCTCCACTCTGACCCCTCCAGAATACCCTTTTATACGTCCATAGGACTGCGTCACTTCACGGTCACAGGCCTTTAGTAGCTCTCCATTCACTTACAATAAGCTTGTGATATGATAAATACCACCTTCTGACCTCTTGCCTTTTGGGCAGCTCTCTGAGCACTAGGATACATTGTGCTTGATCAAGCCTTGGGCCAAGGCCCAGCCATGCTCTCCCACTGCCCGCCACCCTCCAACTCTTCCCTCACCTACTAACCTCTCCCATCCCTTGCACTCAGTCAAATCCCCTTCTTCAGAGACATTTTCCCTGATACCCTGCCCTTATCTAAATTAGGATATTCCTGGGGTGTTTTCTTTTGAGGCACTTGACAAAATGCAAATGATATCATCACATATGTATTCTTTGTTACTTCTTATCCCGTCCAACTCATACAGCTGGTGAAAGAAGAAACGATCAATTTTACTTACCAAATGAGTAACCTAATCCCTCAGATAGACTAGAAAAGCTCAAATATTAAATGACAGAATGACGTCATGACTGAATATGATGTTCTAAGAAATGATAATACAGAAGGAAAAGAGGGAGACAAAGAAAGGAGGCCAAGCTGACCCTTACACCAGATACTGCTAATGAAAGAAGGTGCACCCCACTCCATCCCATGCACCAAACCACCTCCCCCGATCAAGTGCTGCTCTAGGCCTGAGATGTGCTCTTTGACTTCGCTCTTCATCTTTTTACAATAAAAATTCCCCTGAAAACAGCAAGATGAAACTAGCCACGCCTCTACACTGTGCCACTGTGGATCCAGGGTAACAGGCAGGCACAAAAAACGGAAGCACAGAATGGAAATAAAACAGGGAAAATGAAGAAAACAGAAGAAAGAAGAACGTGGACCTAGGGATCACTTCACAAGCAGGAGCACTAGCTCACGCTAGATGTGGTGGCACGCGTCTGTAAACTCTGCTGCTCAGGATGTGACTCAGTGCTCCAGGTTCAATCCCTACTGCCTTAAAAGGATAAAAATAAAAAAAAACTTAACCAATTTTCTGTATTTTGGGTCATTATTGCATTATGTACTCATTATTCCTAAAATAGGTTGATTAGATTCCATACCTGAGAAGCCACAAAAACAATGTCTGTAGTTGATCCAATAGCAATCATGGGAAGCACATTAAAAAGAAAAAATAGGGCCAGTGACATAGCTCAGTGGACTAAGAGCCTACTTTGACAAGTGCAGGGACCAGGGTTTGATCCCTAGTCCCATATGCCACACTGGCCCTTTCTCCAGGGTGCACTGGGCTGGTGACAGAAACTGGGCATGGTGGCCCACATCTATAAGCCCAGTGCTGGGGAGGCTGAAAACAAGAAGATCACCA
>PVKN010017196.1:0-17463 GCA_004027915.1 Capromys pilorides | reverse complement strand
GGTGGAACCAATCACACCCCAGGATGGGCCCCTGATCCCGCTCTAGGGAGGAGCCAATCATATCCTAGGCAGGCCCAGATCATGCTCCAGGGAGGAACCAATTGTAACACATAATCCTAGTGGATCATGACTCATGTCTCAAACTCTAGAAGTCCCCGCCCCATGATTGCATGAGGCTTTGGGGGGACAACTAGACATAAACCATAACAGTGACCAATTTTCAGCCTCACCTGCTTCTTACACTGAGGACAAATCCAGAAGCCAATCCCTGATTCAAGGTATTATATTGCACAATGCTTCCTAGGAAAGATAAAGTCTATGCAAAATGGGCTCTTTTCTGTGGAGAATTCTTGCTAATTGTTAAAATGGCTTTTAATTTGATTGATTGATTGATTGATTCATTGATTTGGTACAGGGTCTTCATATGCAGCTTTACTTGTAATGATCCTCCTGTTTCAGCCTCCCCAGCACTGGGATTACTGGTGGATACAGTACACTCCTGGTTTCCATGGTCATCACAGTATACTCGGGGTTCGAAACTGGGTCCTTCTGGCTGCCAGGCAGGTGCTTAGATCACTGAGCTACCTCCCCAGCCCTAAAACGACTTTTTAAAAGCCACTTTATTTGTTGCTTCTGGAGTCGAGCACTGCACCTTGTGTTTGATTGTATCTTTGATAGCACCTAAGAACCCCTTTGAGTGTAGTATGTGCTTCATTCTAGAAGTGATTTGTAAATTATTGTTAGTTGATTTAGCTATTGGAGTAGAACTAGGAAAGAATAAAGGAGTGTTAGCCACACACCATTAAAGAATTAACCTGTGTTACTTCCTTAATCTTTCAGAACCTGTATTTGCCATTTGGCGAGCTCCTATGTGATGACTCAGAGGCAAGAGAGTACAGATTGTCTGTGTCCTTGCAGTTTTTGAGAAAGGAGTATATGTAACTTTTGGAATTATCTTTCACTTGAAAACAGGACTACAAAGGGACCAAATAATACGCTTTCCTCTCATAGCTCCTATGCTAAGTCTAAGTTGCTGAGGCTGGGCTCAAATTTGCAAAACCTTGCTTTAGTCTCCCAAGTGCTAAGCTAACATTATAGGCGTATATCACCATGTGCAGTTCAAAATTTTATCAGGTAATCAGAGATACATGAAACCTGATTCAGTATTTAATGATTTTCAAATGCTAACAAATGGCTAATTTGTTAAGCATTATAATGATATACTTCTGTTTGAGAGACTGTTCGTCATTAGTGACACTGAAATATGTGTGTATGGTGTCTAAGATTAATTTTAAATTAATATGAATGAAGGAATGAGTAGGATTATACAAGGGAAAAGATCAGCCATGATTTTTTAATCATTGAAGCTGGTGCTATAGTGGGGTTTATTATATTCTTTGTAGTTTTATATATGCTTGAAATTTCCTAAAATGGTTAAAATATTCATACTTAACATTAAGTCAGGAGCAGTGGTACACAACTGCATATCAGCAATGAAGGAGGTTAAAGACTGGCTGAGTCATTTGATGAAGGGACTTGTAAAGTAGCCCCTTCAGTAAAGCATCCTCATTGGAAACATCTGAGTGGAGTTTTATTTTCTGGCTCTGAATGAATACAGTACATCTTGGTTATATTCTATTTTCTTCCCTCCCTCTTTCCCTCTGTCCTTCCCTTCATTCTGTTTTGCCCATGCTAGGTGAGCACTCTTCAGCTGAGCTCCTTTCTTAGCCAATTATATTCTGTCATTTTGAATATTAAAATTTTCTCAAAACAACTGGGTTGGCACTAAGGGCACCAGCTAGGCTAAAGATTGTGCATGCTTTATTTCCACAGTCCTTTCCTAATTGAATTAGACTCTTAGCAGCAAAGGAGTCCTCCAAAGAACTGACTGGAAGCATCAGTTTTGCATATATTATGATGTGCCTGTGCAGTTGCTTTAGCCTCCGTGCCTGGGCTCAAACTTCTCTTCCTGTTAGCCACTATTTCCCTTCATCTTCCCATAATTGTGCATGATACTTGATTCCATCACAGAATGGCAACCTTCTGGGGGTACTCTGTTGACGAATACTCATAAATGCTAATTCATAGAGGAAAGCACTCTGTTCTTGGGTTATGTGTCTTCCTAGTATTCTCATGCATGTTTCAGTTTCAGCTGCAAAGCCAGAAGATTTATAGCATTTTAGTTATTAAAAGAGAAAGTGTTTAATTTCCAGATTCATATATGCAGTAGAATCAAAGCCAGAAAAAAAAAAAACTGTTACAGAATTAGTCTGTCTACTGCTCTCTCACCTCCCTTCCTGCGAGATTTCCACTGTCTTTCAGAGCTTGCTGTGCCTTCTTCTGTCCAGAGCATTCACAGCACGTTCTTCCAAGCTCTGAGCCATTTTTCCATCATCATGTACCTTGTGTCGCCTATTAGCTTTGTGGAGAATTCATAAATATTTAAAAATTGCATATCTTTCATAGGTTAAATATTTTATAAGTATATATTCCTTTGGAGAATTATTATTTACCTCAAACAATGGGCTCCAAGGCTGAGAATTTCAGGCCACATGCTGTTCCTATGGTGGAAAGATTTTGTAGTAGGAGGTCATTCTAAGTTTCTTTACACCATGTTTTTAGTTTCCAGGCAGATACTTGAAGGGAACACTCCCACACTTGTATGTACAGACCTGCTACCCCTTTTAGTGATGGGCAATGTTTTTCAAGTTGTTCTTTTGTTTCAGATAAGGCCCTTCAGAGAAAACAACAAGGAACAGATTAAAACCAGCCAAAGCTACCAAGCCCCTTTTTTAGGTTACCTAGAGTAAACTTTGATAATTATAATGCTAAATTCTCCACCCTGAGAGCCTTCTCATTTGTCATGTTTGAACATGTAATGTCTGAAGAAGTATGACCTCAAACTGCACATACCTCTACATGTGATGATGAGTCTTTTCTATATAAGCAACATATTTTTTTTTTTTTTTTTTGTGGAACCGGGGACTGAACTCAGGTCTTTGGACTTGCCAGGCAAGTGCTTATTCTACTGAGCTATCTCCCTAGCCTCTAAGCAACATATTTTTCCCAATAAAAGTCCTTGTTTCTTTTGTTTAGGGAGAGGCACTTCCCTGAAAACTATTCCCAGTAGTGTAAAAAACCTTTCTTCACATTTTTTATTATTTCCAGGTTGTACTTATAGGCTTTGCATTCATAGGGGAGGGGAGGTGAATCCATTTCATTCAGTTACAATATCAGCAACTAGTTCTGGTAACACAATGTAAGAGATACATACACATATTTGATATTTGGCAGTATCTATGATTTACACAGTATAATAATTGACTTTATATGCTTCTTCGAAAAATGGAACCAAGAGCTACTTTATTATAGAAAAGAGAACTAATCATTCAGGTCCTTAATATGCACCAGGACACTTGATAAACAGTAATGTCAAATTATTTGTTCAGGTTCAGTTTTTTCATGCACTTGTTAAAAACTGTCCATCTGGTTCCCAGGAATAAACAGTAGCATGATTCATGCAGAAGAAAAGTCTTATAAGGTACGAAATCATCCTCAAGCCAAAGAGATGTTTATAGTTTATTAGGAATTGCTGCTATCCATTAGTAGAGAGGCTTTTGGAATGTGGTTGTTATCTGAATAAAGCCAGAAGCACTGGACACACGCCAATTTAATTTTCACAGAAATTATCTAACATCGTTTTATAGCTATGTGACTATTAGAGTTTCTCCTATATCTTATAAAGATGATCTAGATACATTAAGACAGGAACATCCCTGGAGAATGCTATTAGGCTGTACTATAATCTAAGTGTATAAACAAATAAAGAGGAGACAATAGGTTGTGGTCTGCATGAAGCACACATACAATGAGAATTTCTTTGAAAGAGATGATAATAAGAATAGCATCAATTAAGGAGAGATTTTTCTGGCAATGTTGTACTAGCATTGGCTAGTACAAGTTTACATGAACTAACAAATATTCAGTGATTTTGCAAGCTATTGTCAGTAGCATGAAATCAGCCTGTGTGGGAGTGTTCGTACCATTAAAAATGGCAATTGCTCTGCTTTTGTTTTTGTCTTTGAGACAGAGTATCTGGACGTAATTCAGGCCAAATCTGAATTCACTGTATAGCCTAGGCTGGCCTTGACCTTATAGAGATCCTTCTGCCTTACCCTTCTGAGTACTGGGACTATAGGGATGTTGTGCCACCAAGCTTAGTATGACTAGAATTTCTATGTTTTGTTTTGAGCAAGCTTGTCACCAGCCCAGCACTGTCTAGTGCTACTTAAGGTGAAATAATTATATCTGCCAGGAATGTGTATTCCCATTGCTTTCACAGGCTTGTGTTGCTGTGGAAGATTCACTGCCAGTTGAATTAGTGACGAGATGCATGCCAAGGCTTCTTTATATTTAGTTATTTTGTGATGCTGGGGGCAGAACTTGCTAGACAAGTGCCCTTTCAATGAGCTACACCCCAGCCTAGGTACATGCTCTTGTGGAACCTGGAAATATTTATCCTGTATTTCCTCGAATCTAGGATTAGTGCTTCTCTAATTCTCTTTGCTTCCAATTCACACTCACCAAACAAGCTTCTGATGATCTGTTTGGTACCACTAATAAGTTGATGTTAAATTGTACTCCCTGAAATTTTAGAAATTCTAACAATTCCCTCAGGGGACATCTTGGTGAAGGACACAGGAAGCCCAGTAGGTCTTTCATTTATCTTCAAATAGAGCAGCTTCAAATCCCAGCACTTGGGAGGTTGAGGCAGGAGGATTGCTGTGAGTTCGAGATCAGCCTGGGCTACAAAAATGAGCTCAAGGACAGCCTGTACTGCATACCGAGACCCTGCCTCAAAAAAAAAAAAAAAAAAAAAAAAAAAAAAAAAAGCAGCTTCATTTTCTCTATTTTACGTATTAGTCATCTAAAAAGCAAAAACAAAACAAAGAAACACAAAAGAGCTGGGCATGGTGGCACATACCTGTAAGCTCAGCACTTGGGAGGCTGAGGCAGGAGAATCAGTGTAAGTTTAAGACCAGCTGGCTTACAAAAGTGAGCTCAAAGCCAGCCTGAACTGCATAAAGAGATCCTGTCTGTTATGGTTTGTATATAGCTGTCCCCTCAAAGCCTCATCCAGTCATTTGGCAGCTTCTGGAATTTGTAATTGATTATTGTGGGTGTGGCTGCTGCACCTCCCCTGGGACAGGTGATTTGCATTTCAATGTAAGGAAGGAAGAGAAGTTAGCTGCTTGAGCTGCTGCTACCTCTCCCTGTTCTCATGCTCTTAGTTGCTGCCCTGAAAGGTTGCCCTCTGCCATATGTCACTCTGCTTTGCAGCTAGCTGAATATGCACTGAAACCTCCAGTAAGTGTGAGCTAAATAAATCTTCCTTTCCCTCATTTTGAGTGTCGGGTATTTTTCCCAGCAACTGGAGAAGAATAACTAAGACAGAATTTGGTACCAGGAGTGGGGTCATTGCTGCGGCTGAACCTGACCATGTGGATTACAGGTTTTTGGGAATGGCATATGGGAAGAGATAGGAAAGGTTTGGCGATGTTGCCTACTTGTGAAAAGCTGGATCAGCCTCAGCTCTTCTGTAGAGGAGATTCTGGTCAAAGCTCAGGAGACCAGAGGGCTGACAGAAAGCCAGTCTGCAAAGACCAGGCTGGGGAAGTTTCTGCTGGGAAGAAGGACTGCATTGCTTGGTGGACTCTGGATCATTTGTGCTTTGACTTGGCAGAAAAGTTGTCTGCACTTTGTGTGTGTCCAGAGACTTTGCCTGAGAGTGAGTTTTATGCATGGCAGACTGATAAATCTTTCAAAAGATATTTCAAAGAAGGCAAATATTGGGGCAGTGGCATGGCTTTTAGCCAGATTTATGTTCAGAATCAAGAGCAAGGAGTCCAACAGAAGGATTTAAAATGTTGTGAGCTTGGCCAGAAAGGAAGTGCCAATAAAACTGTGGACTGCAAAGATAGAGCTAAGAGAATCTCCACTGCTGAGAAGGACCAGAGAATGGAAAAGATGGCCTGAGGGCATCACAAAAGGTGGCAGGTCTCCACCCTTTGCAGCCTCAGAATTGCTAAGGTCAGGGACTTTGCCTTGGGGGGAAAGCTGCTGAGCCCTTTGTTCCAGAATGGCAGCTGCTGCACCAGTTTACAGAATGGAACTGGCATGGAGAATTTATTCCTTGGAATCAGGGTCATAGTGCTCAGCGATCCATGCACTCAACTCCTACAGCCAAGACAGAAGGAAGCCTGGCTACTGCTCCACCTGGCAGTAGACCTTGGCATCATTCACATGGCAGTGGTTTTAGGCGCATTGAGAATGCAAGAGTTTTGAGGTTAAGAAGGCTTCCACCTCAATTTCAGAAGGCCTGGGAGGCCAGGCAGTGTGCTCCTGAGAGGGCAGTGTGTAAAGCTGTGAGTGAGAAGCCTGTTCAGTGGAAACCCCAGAAGGTTGGAAAAGCCAGGAATGTGGATCGTCTAAAGGAAACTTCAAAGAGAGAGCAAAGCCAGTCTAAGAGAGAAGCCATGAGAGCTACAACTACCATGAGTGCCACAGGGGCAGAGCCACATGGAGCTTACCATTTGCCACAGATTGCGTTGGATATTCCACAAGGACCTATAGGATTTAATGTTGGTCCTTCTGGATTTTGGACTTGTGTTAGTCCCAATGCTTGAAATCCTGCTGTGTGTACCTTTTGGAATGGTAATGTTTGTTTTGTGTCTTTGAATGTTGAATGTGTTTAAACTTTTATTTGTATAAAGGCTCACAGAGATTTAGGACTTGGACTTTTCAGCAATGCTGAACTGTTGGAACTCTGGCAACTCTTAGAGATGGACTAGAATGTTTTTTGCATAAAAGGATGTGCATGAGTCTTTGGGAGTCCAGGGGTGGTATGTTATAGTTTGTGTATAGGTGTCCCCCCAAAGCCTCATGCAGTCAGGGGGTGGCTTCTGGAATTTGTAATTGATTATTGTGGGTGTGGCTGCTGCACCTCCCCTGGGACAGGTGATTTGCATTTCAGTGTAAGGAAGGAAGAGAAGTTAGCTGCTTGAGCTGCTGCTACCTCTTCCTGCTCTCTTGCTCTTAACTGCTGCCATGAAAGGTTGCCCTCTGCCATGTGTCACTCTGCCTTGGAGTCAGCTAAATATGGACTGAAATCTCCAGTAACTGTGAGCTAAATAAATCTTTCCTTCCCTTATCTTGAGAGTCAGATATTTGTCCCAGCAACGAAAGAAGAGTAACTAAGATACTGTCTCAAAAAGACAACAAACAAACAAACAAAAAAACACAACTAAATAGTTGCTTGAAGAAAGCATACTACTGCTAAGATGTTCTCTTAAAAAAGGATAAAAGAAAAACTTTTGAAAATAATCAGCCAGAGTTTTTTGCCCATCCCAAATAACATCTTTCATTGTTACAAGTTATTACTTTTCTGAGAAAATTTTGTTACTTGGAGCTTAGTCAGCACCAGTTTTCTCTCAATGGATAGTGGGTGTCTTAATTACTTTCTCCTTTCTGAGAAAAAATATCTAACACCCGAAGGTAAAGGAGGGAAAGTTTGGCTCAGTTTGTAGAGTTCTCAATCCATAGTTGGATGGCTTCAAGTTAGGGTGGCATGGCAGAGGAAGGGCATCGCAGAGCAGAAACAGAAGGCAGAGTTATCCAGGCTACCCACCTTAGGGGCAAGTAGAATTCACATCCAGGATGAGGCACCCTTAATCCTAGCATTTCAACATGGATCAACCCCAGCATCACATCCTTGTTCCCAGGGTCAAAAGGGACTCTGAGCAGTAAAAATCTAAATAAAAGTAAATGTAAAGTCTTTAAACATTAAGAAATCAAGTAACTACTTCCATAGGATCTGTGTACACTTGGCATAACTTTTGTTTTGCAGTACATAGTATAAAGGCACAAAGTAGAATTCAATAAACATGAATCTCACTCCCACTTTCACCCAAAAGCCTCCAGTTCTCCCCAGAGGCAGACACAGTTATCATTATCTTACTTGCCTATCAGAGATATTCTGTGTATATGCAAGTATATCTCTAAGTTTTAATAATTAGCATAAAGAAAAGATTTTTTGTTTATATATGGAAGTAGACCTGAAATATTTTCTAATTTTTATTAGAAAGGGAGGATCACAAGTTCAAGCACAGTCTATGCCATTAGGTGACTTAGTGAGACACCATCCTAGCACTTGGGAGGCTGAGGCAGGAGGACTGATGTGAGTTCCAGACCAGCCTGGGCTATAAAAGTGAGCTCAAGGCCAGCCTGGGCTAAATCCCCAGGACTGCTTAATATCTTCTGACTCATAATGATGAGGGATAAGCATTCTCACCTGATGGTGCGTCTAGGGAGAATTTCAAACCTCATCCAGTATGACTACCTTGACTAAAACCCAAATGCTAATTCCTTGGGGGTATCACATCCATTTTTGGTTAAAAGAGCATCATAGCGGTCTACAACACCCATGTTACTTTTTAGAAGAATTTTTAAAAATCTTTTATTTGGTACACATTATACAGCTTGGACTTGTAGTGATCTCCTGTCTCAGCCTCCCCAGCACTGGGATGACATGTGTGCACCACCATGCTTGGTTTTGGTGGCTGGTATGGTGTGCCTGGAATGCCCCCCCCAATCCCACCTGGTGCTGTGTATAGTACCAGGGATTCAACCCAGGTCCTTGTGCTTGCCAGGCAAGTGCTAAGACCACTGAGATATCTCCCCCAGCCCTTTTAGATGAATTTCTATTGGTGAATTATTAATTTTTATAAGTTTTATTATATTGAACATATATCTCAATGGACAATTTTAAAGTATTGAATTTTGATAACTGCGTGTTCTATGTAGAAGTCTCCCTTACACTAACAGCATATGTGCTTAGCTTTCCGTTCCTGTGTGGCAGGCCACTCCTGTCACCTCTCTTGTCTTTCTCTTTTGTTAGGAGGTGCTTAATATATTGCACAAAATGAATTTATCAGGAAAGTATGATAACAATAAAGTATCAAATATGTAATGAGTGCTTAGAACAGACATCAACATTTTCACATTGCCTGTTTACTTACTTAAAAACCTAAAAGATAACATCAAAAATAAAAACTCACCCCAGACCTGCCATTCTGGCCCTGTCCCCAGGGCATGTTGAGAATTGAGATTGGGTGTGGTGACACACGCCTGTAATCCCAGCTCTTAGGAGGCTGTAATAGGCGGATCACTCCGAGTCCATCTCATAGTGAGAACCTGAACATCCTGTACAGCTCCCCCTCCCCACACCGCCAGCGAAAAAAAGAAAAAAGAAAGAATAACCCAAGTAGATGACAATGAAAATACAAATAGAAGTCTACCACAGAAATAATCTTTTCTTTAATTGTCACAAAGTCTTTACACATGACTTGTACATGTTCTGTGCACAAGTATGGTTTACATTGATAACACATGTTTTGTTTTCTTGTCCTTTTTTTAGGGCATATTTGACATGTTTTTACTTTTCTTGTTATCTTAGTAGTCTTTGTGATGTTGCACCTGCTTATACACCTGTCAGCTCACCAGTATGTTCCACAATTTTTTTGAACAGTTCCTTGGACAGAAATATTTTAATATTACTGTTATAAGTAATCTTATATCGATTCTAGTTCCAATCCTATAAGAAAATTTCTTCATGATGTTTTGTACTTGTTATTTTCTTTGTAAAGTATGAAATTAGTCATGCCATACATATTTAGGATCTAGTAAATATAATCACTGGTCAACACTTTGTGTTTCAAGTGACATCATAGATGCTACATTACTCATCAACATCTACTCCATCTTTGCTTTTATTGTAAAAAGTTACAATCTGTGGCTTCATTTTTTGTTGAATTTTTTATCAATCTTGTCATAATGATAAAATGTTGAAATCAGCAGTACCACTTTATTTTTCTTTGCCATATAAAAACAAGGCCAGTTTTTAATTTTTTTTGTCTTTTTTTGAGACAGGGTCTCGCTATGCAGTTCAGTCTGGCCTTGAATTTACTTTTGTAGCCCAGGCTGGTCTCAAACTCACAACAATCCTCCTGTCTCACTCTCCCAACTGCTGGGATTACAGGTATGTGCCACCATGCCTGGCAACAAGGCCAATGTTATATCTCTTTTTTTAAAGTTTATTATTATTTTTTACTTGTTATGGCTCTTTGAAATCCAAAGATTGTACTATATGATTCTCCATTTTGAACTTGCAACATTACATTAGGAATTTCTGCTTTGTTCTTGCATATAGTTCTTATACTTGTCAATTTGTGCTGTCAGCAAATGTAATATCAATGGGGGGGAGGGGGGAGCAGTAAACCAATTGCTGAATGTCCATTCTGATTAATTTGGGAGACAGAACTATAAAACTGTTTACAACGTAATTCAGTTTATTTCTGTATCAATAAAGACTGATGGCTGTGTTCAAGTATAAACTTCAAAGTTCAAAATATAATATGCCTTTGCATCTACCAAAGTGTATATTTTTATGTGACATTATTGATGCTTATTTGGCAAATGTTGCCTAAAGCTACAATGACCATGAAATGCTGCAAGCTGTTCCTCAATAGTCAAGCATTTGGATGACATGAAAGATGCTCAACATTTTGAAACAAAGTTCTCAAACAGTGAGCAGAGAGCAGGAAAATTATTAGTTCTTTTTCTTTCATGGTAGGGGCTTTTGCCCTCAAATCTCAAGCAATTTTTTTTTTTTAATACTATGGCCAGCTCACCCTGCCCTAGGAGTGGGGCTGGTGCAGCATGTGGTGCCAGGGATCGAACATTGTTCCTTGTGGTTGCCTAAGCTTTCCTAAGCAGGTGCTTTAGACCACTGAACCATCTTGCTGGCCCCCTCAAGCAATTTTGAAGGAAACCAAATGTTATGGTTTGTGTCTAGTTGTCCCCCCAAAGCCTCATGCAGTCATGAGGTGGGGACTTCCAGAGTCTGAGATTAACTCATGATCCACCGGGATTATGGTTGATTCACTGTGATTATAGGTCTTAGTACTGCTGTGATTATGGGTGTAAGTGTTACATCCAGCTTGAGGTGGAGAGCCTGAATGTAATGTAAGAGAGACAGAGAAACAGACTCTGCTTCCATTGTTGCTGTTTTAATGCCATGAACTGATGCCCTGTGCCCTATGCCATTCTGCCTTGGAGCCTGCCGAGTATGTACTGAAACCTCCAGTAACTGTGAGCTGAATGAAACTTTCCTTCCTTCATTTTGGGTGTCAGGTATTTGTCCCAGCAATGAGAAAAGAGTAACTGAGACACCAAATATTAGTGTTGTTATTCTACAAACCTCAGTCTCACACCCATCACTTTGCCACAAGTCTTTGACATTTCTGTGATTACCATGTGAAAGCCCTGCTAAATACAGCAAACCTATGAATGCTTCCAGTTCAGTAGTGAGGTATCATAATAAATACATTTTCTACTATGACTGTCTGTGTATATAGCAGGTTTTACTTATATTTTACTTACGTTTCATCATTTGTACATTTCATCACATCTTGCATTATATCATCCGTTAATAATAACGGATATAATAATTATATAATAATATAATAATTCACTGAATCACAATGCTGGCATTCTATACAATAGGTTTCACCCCCTCCAAGAACCTAAATATTTTTAGAGCTAGTTCTAACATTGGATCTTCCAGGCATGTGGACCATTTTGTTCCATTTTGACTAGTTAAATACATACTCAACATTGCTGCTTTCTTCCTCATCTGAGTAAAGGAGGTCTCTATTCCCTGTGCCTGTTTGGTCTCTTCTGACTACATTTCTCAGGGAAATCTGGCTCAGATGGCCAACATCAAAGTCATCATCATCATCTATGCAAGAGTCATCTGCTGATTCACTTCCTCTCAAACTTGCAAATCTGAATTTTCATGTGCCACTGCACTGAATTGGGCTGATTCTACCAGAAAAGGTAAAAGAAAACATTTTTAAAAAACAAACTCTAAGGCTGGGGAGATAGCTCAGGGCATTAAGCACCTGCCTGGCAAGTGGAAGGTCCCATGTTCAATTCCCAGCCCTGCATGCCATACCAGCCCTGGAACTGGGCATGGTGGTGCAGGTCTGTAATCTCATGGCTCGGAGAGTCTGAGACAGGAGGATCGCTATATGTCCAATCTGTATAGGGAGACCCTGTATCACAAAATAAAAAAAAAAAAAATTAAGAAAATATAATAAACTTTAAAAACAAACCCTAAATGCACAGGAATCTAACAATGAGCATTTTATGGGCAAAACACCTGTTGCTACTTTGGAGCTATAGCACATATTTTACTCTTCATCTAAGTGGGTGAATGCACAGATGCATTCCCATTTTCCCCAGGTGTAGTTACTGTGAGTCACACCTGGTTTTCATTATGGTAAAGCATATTATTTGCATTATAAAGTATGGTATGGGTGTATTTTCACTTCCTTGATGTCCAGGATACATAAATATAAAATGTTACATGCCACATTATGCGTGTAAAAAACTTGATTTGACACTTTTGCACGTGTCATACCAAGTGAATGCAAATATTGCTTCTTGTATTTCCTAGGCAACAGCTACTAGGATGCAAAACTGACTGACATGATGCTAAAGTTCATAATTCTCAATTACTTTCCTACATTGTTCATTCAAGGATTCCATCATTTTTCTATTCTCCTCTATTTTTTTTTATTGGTGTCTTCTTTAGAAGCACTTAGTACTATTTTTATTACAGGTTTTATTTCTTTTTTTTTACTTCAGAAATTATTTCTAATCTCATTTCCTCTATACCTTTGTAAAGTTTTTTCTTTACTTCAGATGCTATTATTTCAGAATTTTCAGGTTGTGATTTCCACTATCTACTATGCTATTATCTCCCCAACAGGAGCATTCTTTCTCCCAATAAATATATTCTGCTCTTAACCTTTTAAAAAAAAATTGACTAATACTTTGGTGAGCATCTTTTATTTAAGAAACTTCTTTTATTGCTGTATAAGTAAAAAAAAAAATCACTTCAATATTCTCATATTGTAGTGAAATATGAGAATATTCTCAATATTCTCATTTCTGTTCGCCAAGATTGTGTTTTCTTCTTTTGATTTTATGTATTTGGAACAGGGTCTCACTATGCAGTTTAGACTCGAATGATCCTCCTGTTTTCAGCCTCTCCCGTGCTGGGATTACATGCATGTGACACCATGCCAGGACTCAATGGCCAGCTCAATGTGCCTGGAGGTGGGGCTGGTGCAGTAGTGGTCCCTGTCCTGCTTAAGTGTGTGCTTAATCCACTGAGTTCTCTCACCTGCCCTGGCTTTTTCTTTACTACTGTATTAACCAGCTTTCTATTTCTGTGGAAAAGTACTTGAAATAAGCAACTTACAGTGAGGAAAGGCTTATTTTGGTTCATAGCTTCAGAGGTTTCAGTTCATGCCCATGTGGTCCTGTTGCTATAAACAGTACAACACAGTACAATATGGTTACAAAGCAGAGGCACTACCTCATAGTGGTTAGAAAGCAAAAGGAGCAGAGGAAGAACAGGAATCCCTTTACCCATTTGAAGAGTCTGCTTCTAAGACCCAGTTAACTTGTACTAGGTCCCCCATTCTGGAGGTTCCAAGAGCACCATGGGCTGTTACTAAGCCATTATATATGGGAGCCACTTATTTGAACCATAGCACAACCAAGGAATTTCTTACTTCTTGGCAGACACCAAGTGACCTTTTATCATTTTACTCCATTCTAACATTTTACCTAAAGATATCCTCAAAGTATAAGTTTGACAGTTTGCACTGGCCCACTTCAGATGTCAATCTGGAATGCAGGTTGTTGATAGTGCCTCTGACTGACTGGCTTAAGTTAGAGGTTCCATCTACCTGCCCCGCAGTTATATTATTTGCTAGAGGGGCTCACAGAAGTCATGAAACCACTCTCCTCACTGTTATTCACTCATTCTAAAAGGATACAACCCAGAAACAGCCAGGTAGAAGATGTGCACAGGGCAAGGTATAGGAATGTGGAGCTTCTTTTTGTTTAAACTCCCTTTGTAGCCTAGAATGGCCTCAAACTCAAAGCAATCCTCTAGCCTCAGACTCCTAGTTCTGGGATTCTAGGTGTGTACCACTACATTCAGCTTGGAATGGGGGGCATTTGTGCCTCTTCTGGTTACACTATCCTGCCAGTACTTTCACATGTTCAGCTGCCAGGAAACTTGTTGAACCCTATTTGATTTCTTTGGAGGTTTCATTACATTTGCCTCTGGCCATTACATTGGCCAATGATCAACTCAATCAACTTAACTTTCATCCCATTTCAAATGTGTCAACCCTCTGATAACCTATTTGGGAGCCTTTAAACACCAAGGTGCTCACTAACATACAAAAAGGGGTTGGGGAGATAGCTCAGCAGTCTAAGTGCCTGCCTAGCAAGTCCAAGGACCCGGGTTTGATCTCTGATACCACATGCTATGCTGCCATGCTGGTTACTGAAAACTGGGCATGGTGGTGCATGCCTATAATCCCAGTTCTGGGGAGGCTGAGACAGGATGATCATTATGAGTCTGAGCTGTGTAGTGAGACCCTGTACCAAAAAAAAAATATGAAAAGATAACGCTATTGAGATCCTAAAGGTTTCTGGACTCTGTGGCAGGAAACCAGACAAAGACCAAAATATTTACTTATTATAATATTATACTTACCTTTTGAAATGCATGTTTATAAACAGTCCAGATATAAACGTGTCACTGTGAATTCCAGACAATACAAAAGGGAATTATAAAAATATTTTTACTAGTGTCCAGATTCAAAACTTTCTGAGCTTGTACCAAGGTCATGAGAGGCCATGCTTTTGAGGAACTGTAGGTCTAAACTCCTTTGGAAAATTGAAGATTCTTACAGAATGCTGAAAATGTTACAGAGAATACCAAGATATTTTGAAGACATAATGTATATGACAATTGTCTAGTTTATAGATGGATCTGTAAAATATTCTGATGCCATTCAAAAGTAGAATGCTATAGCACTCCAGAGACACTCAAAGGAAGATCCTAAGGAACAACAGAAAGAGAAATTCGCCCAGTGAGCAGAACTTGGAGCAAAATATTTGGTTGTCCATGTCCAGAGTGAGATTGCCAGAGGGTGGAGCAACGCTATTGCCAACTGTTTGTTGGAGTGACCCACGACTTGGAAGGAAATTAGGGAAGGAGGTTTTCTGTGGATGGACATTTCTGAATGGGTATGGGCTGTGGACATATTTTACTGTACCAAAGGGCATGCACCGCAGAAGGGGCTTTTAATAATCAGGTGGACAGAATGATGCCCTGTGAGGGTATCAGTCTCTGTCTACAACAACCTCAGTGTTTCCTTAATGGACCCATACACACTGGGTTTGCAATAACAGGAATGGTGGCTGTGTGTGTGTAATAACATGAATTTACTCTCATAAGAGTAAATTGGCTAATGCTACTGCTGAGTGTCTAATCTGTCAACAGTGGAGACCAACAGCAAGTCCTCTTGGGCAGATTCTGCAAACAGTTGGCTTCTGCAGTCCACGGTGGCTGTTAGCAGGCATCCCTGCTGGCACTTTCATAGTGGAATATCTCCAATATGATACCTGTGAATGAACAACCCTGCATCCTAGCAGGAAATGTCCAGCAAGTTTCAGAGAAACAGCAGTACAGGAAATGCTCTGCCATCCAATGAGTCACAGCTGTGCCCTCTTCAAGGTGTATCTCAGACCTTGTAGACGGATACAGATAGAGAATAAATAAGCTCTCTCATTAATTCGGTTAATTATTGTCATAAAATTTTCTTCCCATAGTAAAAAAGAATGAAAGGCTGATCTAATCTTGGGAGGATGAAGATGGCACCCCTAAATGTGACGTACACTAAATAGTAAATATTTCCTCAAAAATGCATCAAAATAAGTTTATCTGCTTATCTGTGTTACTACTGGAGGTTGAATTGAGGCCTACACACTGTACTACATGCCGGCCCCTTTCTATTTGTTTTTTTTAAGACAAGTTCTAAGCTACCAGGCATGGGCTAGAACTTATGTCTTTACTGTGTTAGCCTCCTAGAGTGCTAAGAGTGTACACTACCATGCCCAGCAGGTTTATTTCTTAAATTACAAAGCTGAACTTACCAAGACAATGCTGAGTGACTTTTCCTTGGTATGCAAAAAAAATTTAAACTCTTTATATTTACATAAATCCTTGTATTATATAAGATTATGGCAGAAGATATTAATGTATGAACGAGATCTGTAATACTAGCCTTTGGTTTCACATGACAGCAGTTTTTTGCTGCTTCTGTTCTATGGCTGCTTTAAAGTGTGATACACAATAATTAGCATTTAAAAGTACTATATAATTCATAACCTACTTTCATATGCACTATATTTTTAACCCATTCAACAACTTTCAAAATTGGTAACAAATATTTTCTTATATGCTCATGACCATTAATCATATGTCATCTTCAAGGGCTAAGCAACGGCTAGCAATGGCACATTATACAGAGCTTGGGGTGTGTCTCTAGATGATTGACATCATCTAGACAGTGAACTGAGTGGGAGAAGAGCTTGCCTTGGATGTGGGTGGCAATAACTAGTAAGTCTGTAGTTTGCAGGGAATAAAAAAGGAAAGAAGGAAACGCGCCCTTTTTTTTTTTTTTTCTTTTATGGCCAGCTCAGCCTGCGCTGGGGGTAGGGCTGGCACAGCACATTGTGCAGGGGATCGAACTGTGGTTGCTGCAGTTGCCTAAGCTTGCCTAAGCAGGCGCTTTAGACCGCTGAGCCATCTTGCTGGCCCAATATGTCCATTTCTAACAGCTACAGTTTTCACCACTGCTCTGGACATCAGTCTCTCCAGTGCTGTCAGCTGTCCAACATAGTCTCACATTGGATACTCTACAGAGAGCTTCTAGGCCTTCAACCTTGGACTGCTACTACATCCTGGATCCCTGTCCTGCTTTTTCCAGCTTCTTGGGTGTGCAAGTTCTCAATCCTTGGACTCTTTAGCATACAGACAGCTATTGTGGATTTTCTCACTTCTGATTCTGTAATCCTACCTAATAATCAATTCTCTTAAAAAATTACATATTCATTTCTACTGATTCAGTATTCTAGAGAACCATAACACAATGTTCAATGTAGAAAATTTAACAAATACTGCCTTTAACCACCTAGCAGAAAAGTTTAACCACGAGGCATAAAACGTAAAGCTATATTAGTAGGCTGACCTGTAAAAGGCTTAAATCAACAGCTTCCAACATTGCCAGTTTTGGTAATAACCCACTGTGACTATGGAACATTGGACTATGTATACAACTACTTTCTCTTAGTTCAATGCGAAGAAATTTTTTGTACCAATAATGATTATAAAAATTATCACGTCTACATCCTGTGCTCTGTATAACTACTATGAGGACAACAATATGTATTGTATCAATTATTGGGAAT
>PVKN010017195.1:0-17463 GCA_004027915.1 Capromys pilorides | reverse complement strand
AGTCTTTCATTATAGTTATCCTTTCTCTCTCTAGTTCAGAGATCATTTCTGCTCTGTTCTCCTCTTTACCTTTCTGCAGTTATTCCCCTACTTTAGATGCTATTAATGTTGAGATGTCTTTTATTGCTTCAGGGGCTATTTCTGTTCTTGTTTCCTCTATATGTTTCTGCAGTTGTTTTTCCACTTCAGATTCTATTAATTCATGCATTTCTTTTTTAAATTCAGATGCTATCTCTGATCTGAGTTGCTCTATATGTTTCTGCACTTGTCTGTCTACCTCTGATGCTGCCGATTCAGAGGTTTTGGCTGCATGATTCCCATTTTCTTCCATGGTAGTGTCTCCTGTATTAGTTCCAGATGGGCTTGGGATCTGAGATTGCATCTTACTCATTGTCTTTATCATTTTGTATAGCAGTGCTCTCTGCCCTTCGGTGAAGTTTTGCCATTAGTGCCTAAGGGAGTTTGGGTCCAGATCCACCAAGCTTGTTCCCCTCCAGCTGTACCTGTCTGCTGGTTGGAGCTTGGGTGGCTGGCTGCCGCGAGACCCTGTGGGTCAGGACTGTGGGTTGAGTCAAGGCTCCAGGGAATGGATGCAGGGCTAGGAGAGTCTTTGCCTGATCACTGCGTGACCAGTCAGGATGGCGGGTGTAGTTGCAGCTGGAGTTCAGGGCATGGATGCGGGGCTGAGACAGTCTTTACCTGGTCGCCCTTGTTTGTATTCTTTTGATTATTACTCATTCTAGTATTTTGTTGTGGTTTGTTTTCAGAGACAGATTCTTGCTATGCAGTTAAGACTGGCCTTAAACTCATCCTGCCTCAGCCTCCCAAGTGCTGGGATTACAAGTGTCTGCTACAACAGCTATTACTCATTCCTATGTAAAAAGAGTCTTCCTCAGCCACCCATTTGCACATGTGCATGAAGCAACTAGTTGCCTATTATTGGAGTGGGGCGGGCGGGGGGGGGGGAAGCTGTGTGAGAAAAAAGGAAAAGGTAGAGGTAGAGAGACAGAGATACAGATTGGCTTAGGTTCTAGCATAGTATTCTAACTCTAGTTTGTCAATAAAATGCCTCCAACAAATATAACATTTTAACAGATGTATCATTTTTACCTCATCAGTCTGCTGGCCTTGTCTTGATGTTTTATGGTGTCACATAAGGTCAGGAAATTTCTGTAGCTCATGTCCTTGAAGCCCTTCGTGTAGGCCTAGGGGATGGTCCTGTTCCTCAGGTTCTCTCTTACTTAGTGCCCTGCTAAGAGAACAGAAGCCATGGCAGGAACTTGATCTCAGCCTCCTGGATTCTGGAGTAATCTTCATTGAATTTAGTAGACAACCCTTATTTATTATGCCTATGGTTAAGTGGTTATTTATCAAAAAGAATTTACATTTATTTTCCACTTTTCTTGCTTTTGTGTGATCTCAAGGATGAAAAAACTAGCAGATGTTACTTTATGTCTTAGTTACTTTTTACTCGTTGCTGGGACAAATACCCACCACTCAAAATGAAGGAAGAAAAGGTTTATTTAGCTCACAGTTACTGGAGGCTTCAGTCCATATTCAGCTGGCTCTAGGCTGAGTAGAACAGGGCAGAGAGCATCCTGTTCATGGCAGCAAAACAGCAACAATCACGACAGAGGCAACAACCAACCAGGGTAGCAGAGAGCAACAACGAGAGTCTGTCTCTCTGTCTCTCTTTGTATTACATTCAGGCTCTCTGCCTCAGCCTATCCACCTTAGGCCACACCCATAATCCCAGAAGTACTCAGACCCATAATTCCATCAGTACTAAAACACATAATCCCAGTGGATCATGAGTCAAGTCTCAAACTCTAGAAGTCCCCCCACCATGATTGCATGAGGCTTTGGGGGGACAACTAGACATAAACCATAACATTCTGCCCCTGAGCCCCCAAAGTGTCATGCACATCCTTTGTGCAAAAGACATTTTAGTCTATCTTGAAGAGTTGGCAAAGTCCAACTGTTTCAGCATTGCTGAAAAGTCCAAATCCCAAGTCTCCTCCAAGATCCAAGGTAAACTATTAACTGTGAACCCCTGTACATAAGAAAAGTTAAACAGATTCAACATTCAAAGGCACGAGATTAACATCACTGTTCCAAAAGTTGCAAACAACAGGGTAATACAAAACACTGGGACAAACACAAGTCCAAAATTCAGCAGGGCAAACATTAAATCCCAAAATTCCAACTGGAACATCTGAAGCAGTCTGCACTGAGTTGTGACCTCCACAGGCCTTACACGGCTCCGCCCCTACAACACTCTTGGTGGTAGCTCCCATGGCTTCTCTCTTAGGCAAGATTTGCTCCCTCTTTGCAGTTTCCCTTAAACGATCCACGTTTTTGGCTTTTCTAAACTTCTAAGGTTTCCACTGAATTGGCTTCTCACTCTTCGCTTCACACACTGCCCTCTCAGGGGCACACTGCTTGGACTCCCAGGCCTTCTTCTGAAATTGAGGTGGAAGCCTTCTTAATCTAACAACTCTTGTATTCTGAATGCATCTAAAACCAATGCCACGTGGATGATGCCAAGGTCTGCTGCCAGCCAGAGCAGTAGCCAGGCTTCCTTCTCTCTTGGTTGTAGGGGTGGAGTGCCTGGATTGATGAATACTCTGACCTTGATTCCAAGAAACAAATTCTCCATGCCGGTGCCATTTTGGAACCTGGTTTGGCTGTTGCTGCCATTCTGGTACTTGGGTCTCTGTGGCTTTCCTTTCAAGGCAAAGCTTCTCTCCTTTGCAATTTTGGGGCTTCAAAGAGTGGAGAGCTGCCACTTCTTGTGATGGCCTCAGGCCATCGTTTGATTCTCTGGGTCCCAGCAATGGAGATCCTTTCAGCTACGTCTTTGCAGTCCACAGCTCTCCTGGTGCTTCCTTCCTGGCCAAACTCACAGCATTTTAAATCATCCTTCTTGGCTCTTTGCTCTTGATTTTCAATAAAAATTTGGCTAAAAGCCACCAATAACAACCATGCCACTGCCCCAATAGTTTGCTGCTTTGAAATATCTCTTGAAAGATTAATCAGTCCACCATGCTTAATCTCAGTCTTAGGCAAAGTCTCTGGGCACAAGCAAAATTCTGACAGACTTTTTCAGCCAATCCATAGCACAAATCATCTGGAGTCCAACAACCAGTGTTGTCCTCAGCAGAAACCTCACCAGCCTGGTCTTTATTGCCAGGCTTCCTATCAGCATTCTGGTCTGAGCTCTGACCAGAATCTCCCCTACAGAACAGCTGAAGCCATTCTAGTGTTTCGCTTATAGGCAACATTCTGAACCTTTCCTATCTCTTCCCATAAACCGTTCCCAAAAGCTTGTAATCCACATTGTCAGGTATAGCCACAACAGTGACCCCACTTCACTGGTACCAAATTCTGTCTTAGTTACTTTTTACTCATTGCTGGAACAAATGCCCAACACTCAAAATGAAGGAAGAAAAGGCTTATTTAGCTCACAGTTACTGGAGGTTTCAGTCCATATTCAGCTGGCCCTAGGCTGAGTGAAACAGGGCAGAGACATCCAGTTCATAGTGGTGGAACAGCAACAATTGCGACAGAGGCAGCCAACCAACCAGGGTAGCAGAGAACAACAGTGAGCATCTGTCTCTCTGTCTCTCTTTATATCACATTCAGGCTCTCTGCCTCAGCCTGTCCACTTTAGGCCACACCCATAATCCCAGAAATACTCAGACCCATAATCCCATCAGTACTGAAACACATAATCCCAGTGGATCATGAGTCAAGTCTCAAACTCTAGAAGTCCCTGCCCCATGATTGCATGAGGCTTTAGGGGGACAACTAGACATTAACCATAATACTTTACTTTGTTGTTTTAAGGTATTGTGTTATTTTAAACTTTTAAATTTATTTTAAAATAAGAGTGACTTTTATTTTAAAGAATGCTTCAGGTGGGTGTTTCAGGGCTCCCCTGTAATCCCAACACAGTTTGTAATCCCAGGCTGAGGTGGAAGGATCACAAATTCAAACCTTACCTGGGCAATTGAGCAATTTAGAAGACACTCTTAAAATTTTAAAGAGGGTTAGGGTATGGCTCTGTGCCAAGGCTTTGGGTTCAGACTACAATAACACAGAGGGTAAAGTATGCCTAATTCGTTAGAGTAAAGACTGTATTAAATGGAAAAAATCATTTCAGAATACTATGCACATCCTAGGAGCAGTGAAGCTTATTCATATAGCAAGTTAGAATCAGAGCTTAGATTCAAACCAAGATCTGTGTAAAGCCAAAGCCAGAGATCTTCCCATGAGAGAACTTTGTCTTCGCTAGATGTTTCTTCTTATGAACATCTTTATTAACTACTTCTTTATTTCTTGTTTTTTAGTGTGATAAATACAAGACTGGAGTTATTGATGGACCAGCATGTAATAGTCTTTGTGTCACAGAAACTCTTTACTTTGGAAAATGTCTATCTACCAAGCCAAACAATCAGGTATGGACAACGAAAATGAATATGGAAGAATGTCAGTGAACTCTAATTTTACCTTAAACTAAAAGCTTTCTTAAGGGCCAGGGCTATACCTCAGTGGCATAAGCACCTTCCTGGCAAGCACAAGGTCCCAAGTTTGATCCCCAGTACCACACACCCCAAAAAAAGCTTTATTAAAATGATTCTTGAATAAGAGATTTAGGACATTACATGTAGTTAAGTTTGAATGCTTTGATCCATTCATACAAAATATATTTAGTAATTCTCTAATCCTAGTATATCCCAGACATTGTTTTAACTATTAGAAATATAGGGGCTGGGGAGATAGCTCCATGGCACAAGTGCCTGTCTGGCAAGTGTAAGGTCATGAGTTGAACCCCAGTCCCACAAAAAAAAAAAAACCAAGATAGAAGAAGCCCGTTTACTTCACAGGTGGGAGTGAAAGAGCATTGCTTAAAACTTGAAGTCCAAAATCTTCTCTAGGACTGAGGGCAATAAAATATGGAGTGTTCTATGTAGGAGATCCACAAGGTGAGCTGGTAGAAAGTGCAAGGGGTGGAATGGAACCAACATGCTTTAGAGAAAGGAAGTCAGAGAAGAGCTTTCAGGGATCACATCCTAGAGAGCACAGACTTGAATGTAGAATCAAACAATAGGCACAGGATGGCCAAAAATCAAAATAAGAGCCACCAACAACTGATAAACATAATCAAAAAAGTTGTATTCACTTATCAACAAAGAAATGTAAATAAAAACAATAAAATAACCATTGAAGTAGAAGAAAATACAACAAAACATCCTCAGGCAAAGGAAATTGTTTCATTGTGGTTTTCCTCAGTAGGGGGAACTGAATCCAGGAGCACTCTACACTGAAATAAATCCCCAGCCCTTCTTATTTTTTATTTTGAGTTAGGATGGTCCTAAGATACCGAGGCTAGGCTCAAACTCACAATTCTGCCTTTACCTCCCAGAGTGCTGGGATTATAGGTATGCACCACTGTTCCAGCTGTGCTTTGTATTCTAATATGGGCGAAGATATATAATGAGTGGGTAAACATAAGATAAAGGCTATGAGAAGGTCAAAACAAGATGAGTTAGAGGAACCTATTGTAGATGAGGGGCAGGAAAGGCCTTTCTAAGAGGACATTTGAATGATGTGAAAAGCTAGCCTTAGGAAGGTCTAGGAGAGTACACTCCTCGAAGAACCAATAGCAAGTGAAGCAGATTGTGAGACAGAAGGAAGTTTGGTAGGTTCCTAGAGGAGAAAGACCACAGAGGCTCGGGCATAGAGAACCAGGGAGAAAGTGGTACAAGATCAAATTGGAGAAGATACCAGGCCAGCTCAACGGGCTATGGAAAAGACTATGGGCTTTATTCTAATTGAATTGGGAATTTATTGGAAGCTTTCAAGAGGAGGAATGATACAATCTTTGTTAGTATTATTAATATGACCACTTTTTAGGTGCTAGAGATTGAACCCAGGCCCTTGCACATGCTGAGCACACCTTCTGCCATGGAGTTACATCCAGATCTTTTTTATTTTTTGTGACTGTGTCTCATGAAGTTGTTTGAGTTGGCCTCAAACTTGTAATCCTCTTGCCTCAGCCATCCAAGTAGCTGGGATTACACCATGTCTAGATCCTGTGCATTTTTTAATACAGAAGAAGGCAGCCACTAGAATAAGTGGTTAAGATCAGGAGCTCTTAGTCCCAACCAGCTGGTTTCAAATGTTGACATCACTGCTACTGTGCTGCCTTCAGCTATGACTTACCTATCTCTGCCCAGTTTCCCCATCAATGAAATGATAATGATGGTTCCTACCTCATAGAGTTAGTACAAGAAGTAACAAATTAGTAGACTGTATTAGCCTTTCATTACTGTAACAGAATACTTGAGACAGTCAATTTTAAACTTAAAAAGAGAAAAGGATTATTTTGACTCACAGTTTTGGAGGCTTCAGTCTGTGGTTAGTTGCTTGACCATTGCTTTTGGGCCTGTGTAGAGGCAGGACGTCATGGTGGCAGTGCATGGTAGAAGAAGCTCATTTTCTTCAGGTAGGAGTGAAAGAGCATTGCTTAAAACTTGAAGTCCAACGTCTTCTCCAGAACTCAAGGCAAATTCTCTTTAAGAATTAAAAAAAAAATGAATTTAAAAACAAGCATGGTGGCAGATGCCTGTGATCCCAGTAGTTGGGTAGCTGAAGTAGGAGGATAGCTGTGAATTTGAGGCCTACCCAGACTGTGTAATGAATGTAAGACCAGTCTGAATTACAAAGCAAGACCTTGCCTAAACAAACAAATAAACAAACAAACAAAAACCCCCCACCAACTTCCAAGATACAAGAAAACCGTATAAAACACTCCTATTCTAAAAAGGAGAAATAGGAAGAATAGGGGAATTTTTAAAAAGGAATTGATTGGACAAAAGCAAAACCAAAATCAGCCGTACAAACAACTCTATGACCACTTATTCAGCATTTATAACACACTGTAGTGGGATGTGGGCTCTAAAGCTGTGGGCAACCCTGCCCCTATGGCCATGCTCATTGCAGCCCACGTGGCCATGTTCCCTGTATCTTTCCTTTGATGCATTCCATGTTCCTGGCACGCATTCTTCATGGGGTCTCCATTGAAGCTTTGGCCTCACTCACAACTCCATGAGTTGCCCTGTCTAGTGCTGCTTGCAGGGACTCCCAACTCTCATAAGCTATAAGATGTGGTAAACACTATGCAGGGCCAGGGATATAGCTCAGCAGCATAAGTGCCTGCCTGGCAAGCATAAGGGCCCAAATTTGATCCCCAGTACAAAAGAAAAAAAAAAAAAAACTGTTAGGGCTGGGGAGATAGCTCAGCAGTGTAAGCACCTGCCTGGCAAGTGCAAGGACTCAGGTTTTATCCCCAGTACTGCATGCCATTCCAGGCATGCACTGTACTAGCCACTGAAACCAGGCATGGTGGTGCACGCCTATAATCCCAGCACAGGGGAGGCTGAGACAGGAGGATCACTATGAGTCTGAGCTGCTTAGCAGGATCCTGTATCAAATAAATAAGAAAAAAATAAACACTATGCAATGTTGAGTTGATAAAAGCTAAATAATTAAATAAGATTGATTCTGGGGTAGAGGATAAGGGAAATGAAATATGGAAGAACTGACTGGCGAGATAGCTCAGTGGTACAAAGCACCTGCTTAGGCAAGGTTAGGCAATTGCAGGGACCGTGGTTCAATCCCTGGCACCACATGCTGCGCTAACCCCACCTCCAGGGCAGGCTGAGCCGGCCATACACAGAAAGAAAGAAAGAAAGAAAGAAAGAAAGAAAGAAAGGAAAGAAAGAAAGAAAGAAAGAAAGAAAGAAAGAAAGAAAGAAAGAAAGAAAGCAAGCAAGCAAGCAAGCTTGCATTGCTTTCATAATAAAAATTCATTTGAGGAAAAAGTCCTTGAAATATTTCATATTTGCTCTTCAAAAGTAAATCAAAGTTCAAACTTAGTGCTTTGATTACAAAGGAGGAAGACCCTACAGATGTTCACAGTGGGATTTAACTGGGAATTGAAACTAGGGCGTTCTCACTGGGAAATATCCCCAGCCTTTCTTTATTTTGTATTGAAGCAAGGTCTCACTAAGTTGCCAAGTAGCCTAGGATGGACATGAACTTGCAATCCTCTTGCCTCTTAGATAGATAGATAGATAGATAGATAGATAGATAGATAGATAGATAGACAGACAGACAGATTTTCTGACAGTGAGACTAAGTTTTATATTTAGTTTTGCTTTAAAATATATGATAGAGCTTATTTTCAGGGGGCGTCCTTTTTTCATATACAAAAACCTGCATTACTCATTTATTCATGTCTAAAAATCTACATTTATTCAAATACAGTCATCTTTTGAAACATGGTCACAACTCTGTAAACCCCAGATTCCCACTGGCCCCAATCTCTCACGTTTACCTCTTTTCCAAAGACACTTGGTTAGACATTTACAAATTATAACTTATGTTATGTTATGTTATGTTATGTTATTTATTTATTTATTGGGCCAGCAAGATAGTTCAGCAGTCTAAAGCACTTGTTTAGGCAAGCTTAGGCAACTGCTGGAACTGTTGTTTGATCCCTGGCACCATATGCTGCACCAGCCCCCCCACCCCCCAGGGCTGTCTGAGGTGACCATAATATAAAAAATAAAATTTATTTATTTATTTATTTATTTATTTGAAGCAGGGTCTCACTACACAGTTCCTACTTGTTGTGATCTTCCTGTGTCAGCCTCTTCAGCACTGGAATTCCGGCTTGCATCACCACACCCAGTTTCGGGGCCAGTTCTGGGCTGATACAATGTGTAGTACTGTGGACCAAACTCGGGTCCTTACGCTTGCCAGGCAGGTGCTGAGACCACTGAACTATCTCCCCAACCCTATGTTATCATTTTTAAGTATCAATGCCAATAACATTTATGTTTAGTTATATATTGATATTATAATTCAATGCATCATGTATTGCAATGTACATACTAAACATATGTGTCTGGCTGACCGTCTTAGCTAGGACTTATTTTAGGGTTTGGCCTTATATTTTGAGGATCCTGAAAAGTCATGCTAGGGCATATTTTCCAGTTAGGTCTTATTTTGGGGAAAACACAGTGGGATTTAACTGGGAATTGAAACTAGGGCGTTCTCACTGGGAAATATCCCCAGCCTTTCTTTATTTTGTATTGAAGCAAGGTCTCACTAAGTTGCCAAGTTGCCCAGGATGCACATGAACTTGCAATCCTCTTGCCTCAGCCTCTGAGTCCTGGGATTACAGTGATGCACCACCATGCCCAGCCTGTAGTGATATACTGTTTAGATTTTCTATTCAGCATAGTACATAACTTCTTATTGTTTTTCACAAAGATGTATTTAGGGATCTGGGATAATCTACCAGGTGTTGTGAAATGTCAAATGGAACAAGCACTCCATTTTGATTTTGGAACTGAATTTGAGCCAAGGAAAGAAATAGTGCTATTTGATAAGCCAACCAGGGGAACCACTGTACAGAAGTTCAAAGAAATGGTCTACAGTCTCTTTAAGGTAAGTGCGTCTGTTCACATGCTGCTAGCATCAGTCAGTCTCCTTCAAGAGAACCGGGCAGGATCCCATCCTAAATTACTAACATTCTGATACTTTTGATTCATTCCTGAGAGAAATAATTCAAGGAAAAAAACACTTGTTGGTAATTGACTTCAGCATTAGTTATAATGTCCAGTTATGAAGGGGAGTTTGTTATCTAGTTAGACTGCTGCACATTTTGACACTAAAAGTGATGAAAAAAAAAAAAAAACTAAAGTCAAATTAGTGCACTATACCTACCTGTGGTGGTACATTCCTGTAATCCTAGCTATTTGGGAGGAGGGTACAATGAGAGCCCAAGAATTTTGGGTCAGCCTGGGCAACATCGGGAGAAAAATTAAAAAAATTAGTATACTGATTGCAAATTACTTAAGGAAATACTAATATAGACTAAATAAACAAAAATGAAAATGATGACAGTGTTGAAAAGAACTGGCTTTGCTATTTTATTTTCACTCAAAAGCTTTCTTTGGCACTTTTACCCACACTTCAGACTGTTTTCTCCCAAAGAACCTTAACAGGGAAAACTTTTTAACCTCCATTAGAACAACGAGGTAATTGTTAATGTGATAAATACAAAATAAAATAATTTCACTTGACCATTGTTACAATTTTGATGAACCTTAAAATGCAAATTGGAAGTAAATATATAAGACAGAAAACAGTGTCGTGGTGTGACCCAAAGGATCTGAGAGGGCTGAAGGAGAGCGGACACATTTAAAATCAGCTTGTGGTACACACCTGTAATCCCAGCATTTGGGAAGCTAAGGCAGAAGGACTACTAAATTTGAGGCTAACTTCAGTTACATAATGAGTTTAAAACCCTCCTGAGCTATATAGTGAGATACTACTGAGAGAGACAGAGACAGAGAAAGGGAGAGATTTATTGAAGTTACTAAAAAATTTCTTTTAAAAGCATCACATTTGGAGATGCAACATACAAACTCCTTTACGGGGACTCAGTAGCAGTATTATTACTAGCATAGTAATAATGTCCACACTGCAGCTACGTCCAACAGGAAGTATTCTTTTTCCCTTCTGTGTAATTGCCAGATTCTTGTCTTGACAGGCGAAATTGGGTGACCAAGGAAACCTCTCTGAACTGGTTAATCTCATCTTGACGGTAGCTGATGGAGACAAAGATGGCCAAGTGTCCTTGGGAGAAGCCAAGTCAGCATGGGCACTCCTCCAGTTAAATGAATTTCTTCTCATGGTGATACTTCAAGATAAAGAACATACCCCCAAACTAATGGGCTTCTGTGGTGACCTCTATGTGATGGAAAGTGTGGAATATACCTCTCTTTATGGAGTGAGCCTCCCATGGGTCATTGAACTTTTTATTCCATCAGGGTTTAGAAGAAGTATGGATCAACTGTTCACACCGTCATGGCCCAGAAAGGCTAAGATCGCCATAGGACTTCTAGAATTTGTGGAAGATGTCTTCCATGGACCCTATGGAAACTTTCTTATGTGCGATACTAGTGCCAGAAACCTAGGATATAATGATAAGTATGATTTGAAAATGGTAGATATGAGAAAAATTGTGCCAGAGACAAACTTGAAAGAACTCATCAAGGATCGTCACTGTGAGTCTGACCTGGACTGTGTCTACGGCACAGATTGTAGAACTAGCTGTGATCAGAACACAATGAAATGTACTTCAGAAGTAATACAACCAAACTTGGCAAAAGCCTGTCAGTTACTCAAAGACTACCTACTGCGTGGTGCTCCAAGTGAAATTCGTGAAGAATTAGAGAAGCAGCTTTATTCTTGTATTGCTCTCAAAGTCACAGCAAATCAAATGGAAATGGAACACTCTTTAATACTAAATAACCTAAAAACATTATTGTGGAAGAAAATTTCATACACAAATGACTCTTAATTTGGACACAAATGACTCACAATTTACCATAGTCGGAAACTTACCACTTCTGAACACCCACTTTGAGTTATTTAAAAGAATGGCTTCTGATTCAGAGATCTTCCTGGGGCATAAGAAGCCATCATCTTAAATACAATTATGGACACTGGGCACACAAGAGTTCCCTTCTGTTTGAGATGGGGTCTTGTTTACCCAGGCTCGATCAAAGCCCTGGACTCGTGATTCTGCCTGAGCCTCCTGTGCTCGGCCAGTAGGCACATGCCAGCAGCGCCAGTTCCTGCTTTTAGAAGCCCTTTTGCATTTGCCAGTTCCATTCATGGATCTTGACTAGCGACTTTAAAAAAAAAGGGGGTGGGGGGAGAAAGCTGTGAAAACTCCTAATTCCACAAACACTTTACTATCCAAAATACTATTACTGGAAGAAGTTTGCATTGAAACTGGGTTTAAAATTTGTACAAATTTACTAATGTCTTTGCATGGTAACATTTGCACATTAACAAGATGAATTAAAATTCAGGTTTAATTAAAATTATTCCTTTATAAAACAGACGAAGGTTTAATTAAAATAACTCCTTTATAAAACAGATGAAGCAGGTTTAATTAAAATTACTCCTTCATGGGCCAGCGAGATGGTTCAGTGGTCTAAAGCGCCTGCTTAGGAAAGCTCAGGCAACTGCAGGGACTGCGGTTCGATCCCTGGCACCACATGCTGTGCCAGCCCCACCACCAGGGCAGGCTGAGCCAGTCATAAAATAATAAACAAATAAAAATTTTTTAAAAATTACTCCTTCATGAAACAGATGGTGGATTTTAATAGTATGGTTTATTGTAAGACACATTTTAACCTCAAACATCAAATGTTGGGAATCCTTGGTTTTTAACTTCAGAAAAGTATTCTACTTGACAATATGCAACTAGCAATTTCAGTAGCTGAAATTAGGCAAATTTTCACTAGCCTAAAAACTAATGGGGCAGAGGCCTATAACCCCAGCACTTGGGAGGCTGAAGCAGGATGGCTGTACAGTAAATTGAAGACCAGCCTGGACTGCATAGCAAGACCCAGTCTCCAAACAAACAAAAAAAGCTGGATGGATCAAAGTTATTATTGGGCTGAGAATGAGTGTGTACTTAGCATGCTTAAGCCTGGGTTTGAGCCCGGCCCTGTAAACGTTGGTATCTTCAGGCCATACTCAGAATCCATTTATCCTTCATTTGAGCTTAGGGAAAGTGGTAACTGCTAAGAGCAAGACTGAAATGAAGTCGGGCGTGGTGGCACACACCTGTAATCCCAGCACTTGGGAGGCTGAAGCAGCATTTTTGTGAGTTCAAGACCAGCCTGGGCTACAAAATCTTGAACTGCATAGCAAGACGTCTCAAAGACAAAAAAAAAAAAACAAAATCAAAACAACTTTCCTGTTTACTGTGGACTAAAGGGCTGTTTAAGAGGCATGTAAATCTACCCACTCAACATTTTTCACATAAACCTCATACGCAAAACTATTTGATCCTTTTTCATGTATTTTCAGTCAGATCTGGCATGTACCCTTCAACATCTCCATGAGACACCTCTAGTGTATTTTCTGCTGAGGTTTAATCTAGTCGATGTGAATGTACTAAATCTGTGATCTTCATTTGCTCTCAAAAATTTAAAGCCATGGATCACATTTTGAGATTGTAAACTTGAAGTAGATTCTTCCCACTAATGATCTGATTATAATAAATGAGCAGAAATATTTCTAGTGATCACTGCTGTTCTGTTGCTTGCCAAACGTTTAATATCTGAGGGATAATAAAGAGAACAGGGCTGGCCAAATGGCTCAGCAGATTAAAGTGCCTGCAAACAGGCGCAGGGGCCACAGGTTCAATCCCTGTCCCCAGCCCAGGGCAGAGATGGCAGTTGAGATTGGGCGTGGTGGCACGGGCCTGTAATTCCAGTTCTGTATGTGCGTAGGTTATGGCCGGCTCAGCCTGCCCTGGGGGTGGGGCTGGTACAGCATGTGGTCCAGGGGATTGAACCCTGGTCCTTGCCGTTGCCTAAGCAGGCACTTCAGACTGCTGAGTGATTTCCCCAGCCCAGTAATTCCAGCTCCTGGGAGGCCATAAACAGGCGGATCACCAAGAGTCCGATCCAGTAGTGAAACCCTGAACACCGTGTAGTCCCTTCCCTAAAATACAAACAGAAGCCCAAGAAGTATGAACTTCACTGTTGTCAATACACGAGATAGTTTTTCTCTGGAAAAAATTATACCTGTTTCTTCAAGAAAAGAAACCTGTTAATTCCTTTGCTTCAGTTTATTTCCTAGACTCTTATCACAAGAGCTTAACACAGAAGCAGTTGCTTGATGAATAAGTTTATTGGTCTTTATCTGAAAAATCTTCATAGAAATTTGGTTTAACTCTCAGCAGCCCGCTCCTGAGCTCTGAGGAAGCTTGCCTTTTTCTGAGCTACCCGATCTTTCTTCTGAGCAAGGGACATTTTGGGACGGTTCCACCTATGTAACAAAAAGAAAAATGAATATATTTTTTATAAACCACAGCTGAAGGGGATACAGATTAACTGCAGATTAAAAACGAGACTTTATTATCAGATGGAGGTTAATCTAAGTTCTAATAAACATATTCTTATTAAGGTAATTTTCCCAAGCACTTCTGAAATCCTATCCTATTACCACAGGGTCAAACATAAAAAGAAAACAGTACAATGGCTAAGTGCACATGTATGTATATATATTATTTTAATTTACTGAGATGAAAAGGCTCCTTAGGTAGCCATTTTATTTTTTGGCAGGACCGGGGTTCAAACTCATGACCTTGCACTTGCCAGACAGGCACTTGTGCCATTAGGTAGCCATTTTAAAATGCAGTAACTGATTTTTATACTGTGTGAGGATAGAAAGGGCCACCTCAGGAGCTTCTGAGGCCAATATATTCCTATCACCACTGTTACTTTAGCAAACCTGGTTCCCTTAGCTCCTGCCACATCACGCAGAGCTAGTGATCGAGTTTGCACAACCTCACTAAAAGCCTGACTCGTAAAATGAAACAAAGCATGTAAGAATCACACCAAATTTCTTGACAGCAAGATCCATACCTCTTCTTTTTAACTTCTCTCTTCGGCTTCTTTTCATAGACTGGATTCTCTCGTATAGCTGCATGAGCTTTCTTATACATCTCCTCCATCTGAAAGAAAGAAAAGCAAACAGTACTTGGGTTTCATTTCACATGCCCTACTGTATTAAGGCAAAGTGTTCTACTACTTGGTCTTTCTGAGTCTGATTCTTAAAAAAAAAAAAAAAACTAATCCAAGTCAATGTTAGCCCGATTAAATTCCTGAATGTAAGCCAACTTTTCCTAACAAATTCCCAGTATTTACCTTACTCAACATGAACATTATTCACAAAACCCAACTTTGTAGAAAACCCTAAGGAATTCAGCCATACTTGAATCATTCTAAAGCAAATTTATTTTTGCAGAACATATATTGTGCTTCTCATTCGAAAAACTCTGGCCTAAATTCTTTTATTCAATAAGGACACATGCCAAAAGAAGTATTTAAGATGCAAGGTAGACAGGGTCAGAGTCACAACACTGATAGCTTCAGGCCAAGGACAGGACAACAGGGACCAATAAACAACTGCTAAATTCTTTTGTTACCTACACTTCCCACTAACATAACATCCCTTGAAGTCAAAAGGTCTGAATTTTCTAGAAACTCTGAAAAGTCATCCATTTTGACTCTTTAGAGAATTTTTTATAGTTTTAAAAAATCCATGGTTATAACTTCTGTATCTAATAATTATAGCTTCCTCATGAGTATCAAAATACTGGGCATGGTGCACATGCCCTATAATCCCAAACACCCAGAAGCTAAGGATCCAACCTTGATCCTAGCCTGGACTACTACACAGTTAGACTTTATCTTAAAAAACATAGGCAAAGTAAAGATAGGAATGTGGTTCAGTGGTAAAGCATGTGCTTAGTATAAAGGAAAACAAGCATCGCTCTTTAAAAAAATGCTGGGGAGCTAGAATGGCAGCACTTACCTGTAGTCCCAGCACTCGGAAGGCAGAGGCAAAAGGATCACAGCAAGCTTGAGACCAGCTTAGGCTACAAAGTGAGTACAGCTAGCCTGAAGGACATAGCAAAACCCTGTCTCAAACAAACCAAAATGCTGGGGATTTGATCACTCAGCCTAGGACTTGGGATTCCATCCTCAGTTCACTGTCCACAAAGGATGTCAACTACCTAAATCCTTTAACAAAGTTAACTCTTGTGGAGCAGGGTAAAACAGCAAGAGGATCCCACCTTCAAGGCCCCAGGCAATTTAGCAAAACCTTGTGTCAAAAAAAATAAAAAATTAAAAACCTGGGTTCAATCATCAGCCACATACAGTTAATTTCCCTACTTCTAAAAGACTAGAGCAGGCTGGGCGTGGTGGTGCACGCCTGTAATCGCAGCACTTGGGAGGCTGAGACAGGAGGATCAGTGTGAGTTCGAGACTGGCCTGGGCTATAAAAGTGAGCTCAAGGCTAGCAGGAGACCCTGTCTCAAAATGGGGCAAAAAAAAAGACTAGAGCAATAGAAAACACAAACACATAGGTAAATAATGCCACAAGTTGGGGTAAAAATCATTTCCTCTTATCCTGTGTCCCTGAAAATAAGCCTAATCAGAAAATAATCAGCCTTGAAAACTAGAGCTCAGGGCTGGAAGGGTACTGGGGAAGGCCATCACCCTACTATCCTTACCTTACCTGGCATAACCACTGTCTTGCTCAATGGCTCCTCTGTAAGGCCAGGGCGGGCTGCCTGGGCCTGCCTTTTTGAATCTCTAGTTTTTAAGACTACTTATTTCCTACCTATGTACTATTTTGGATGAAAACAGTAGAAACGTATCAGATATCTGCAGAGAATTTTGGCAGGTACAACGAAGGAAAGAGGCTATCACAGCTAAAATTAAAGAGCAAGGGCTGAGGCTGTATTAGCAGTAAAGCACATGAAGAGCGTGCACAAGGGCCTGGGTGCACTGTCCAGCTCCTCAGGTCTGCCCCCCTCCAAATTAAAAAACTAAGATACTGAAAAGTACGTTAGTCAATGAGAGTCCTAGCTAAAGTACAGCCAGAGCAGCTGTGACACAACCAGATTGGGATTATGGCTTAGGAAAAAATGCTTTGCAGGCCAGGTAAAACAACAGTCTACAAGAACAGCTACAAACTACAATGCTCTTAGCAGGCACTAGTGCCACGGAGCTATCTCCCCAGACCCTAAAGTCTTTTTCTTTCAGATCCTGTACCAAATACATAAGTGTGGCTCGGACTTGTACCGATCTTCTTGTTTCTAGCCTTCCCAGTGCTGGGATTACAGGCGTGCGCCACCGTGCCGTCTCAGTGACCAGCTCAGTGTGTCCTAGGGGCAGGGTTGGCACAGCATGCAGGACTGGCTGGGGTAGTCCAATTTAGAACTGACAAATTTCTTATACTAGACTCACTTTTGCAACATGGTTCCCGTCTGTGCAACGTCATGCAGAACCCAGTGACAGACTCTGTATGGTTCCCTTGTATCTATGCCTTAGGTATTCACAGTCCAGAACAGAGCACATATTTGCTATGAGGAAATTGTTGACAAGTACAACTCAATGCTTACAGTATATCCTCCTAAGTTTATACTGGTTGCCTGCTTAATCTACTCCCACCCAAAATTCTAATTTCACTTTAAGAACTATGTGACTCTATCATACCTACAAACATACCTATATTCAACTTTCAACTGCTAACCTGAAATAAGTGTATCCCTTCAAACTTGTTTATATAAATTAACATAGGAGCACTTTTAGGTAAATTTACCATGTCTGGAGTTACATTGTTCTTTATGTACTGAGAGAACTGTTTCTTGTAAGCATCTTCATCTTCTTCCATTAGGTAACGCATATAATCTGCAACATTCTGACCCATGATGTGCTTCCGATGTACTTCTGCATTGAACTCCTTGCTTTCAGAATCATAACCCGGGAATCGTTTGGTACT
>PVKN010017194.1:0-17466 GCA_004027915.1 Capromys pilorides | reverse complement strand
TGTTAATCATACTCCTTTAGCCAGGATGCCGTGCCTGTGGTAGCCAGTTGTTTTCTCTTGTATGACAACACTGTGATTGTCTGGGATCATAATGATCACCACAGTCGGGTACGAAAGGACTGAGTGTGGAGCTAAATGGATAGCAGCATCGCATCATTACTAAATTGGGAAGGTAGGACGTTAGAATGGACTGTATCCAAGAACCACCTACACCTAGAAAACATCTCTGAGGAACAGACATCCCCTCAGGAAGCTTTGACACTAGTGATAAAGCTATCTAGTATAAGAAATTTATGATCTTCAACACAGAAAATAAAATAAAATTTAAAAGTAGAAAATGAAAAGACACAGAAGAAAAATGCAACCCCAGACTTCAAGCCCACCAAAGACAAATTCAGGAGACAAAGAAATCAAAAGCCACACATGTGAATTTTCTGGGATGATAGCAGCAGAAGTTAAAAAATAAACAGCTGAGTTTATACAGAAAATCAGGGAAGAAATAATCTCCTAGGTAAAAAAGAGACAATGGCCATATGATGGACTCAATAAACCTAATATAGACATAGATTAAAAAAATAGAGGAGCAAAGGAAAATAATAGAAACCATAAATATCCAACATAGCAAAGAAATGGAGTCCATGAAACAGACTCAAACAGATATTCAGCAAATTAAAAATTTCCTTGAATGGAGCTGGGGAGATAGCTCCATGACACAAGTGCCTGCCTGGCAAGTGCAAGATCGTGAGTTTGGTCCCACAAAAAAAAGAAAAAAAAATTCCTTGAAAATTTACAACATTGACTGAAAGTGAAGCTAAAACATTAGATTTAGAAGGTAGGGTCATGGTTAATGATCACAAAAAGAAAGGTGTCTTAAAAATAGAAAGGAGCCATAAAAAAATCATCCAACAGCTGCAAGATGATATGACAAAGAAGAATAATGTGAGATTTATTAGAGTCAATGAAAAAGCAGGAGGACAAATAACATAAAAAAATTTGTTCACATAAATAATGGCAAAAGCCTTCCCAAGCATAGAAAAAAAATAATAGACACAGATAAGAGAGGCATACAGAAGTCACTTATTCATGACCAAATCAAATCTACATGAAGGTACATAATAAGATTCTAGGAATTCAGCACAAGGCCAGAATATTAAAAGCTACTAAAGAAAAACAAATCACCTATGAAAGAAAGCCCATCAGAATCACAGCAGACTTCTCGACACAAACCCTCAAGTCAAGCAGAGCTTGGCATGAAGTATCTGAAGTCTGAACAGAAAAGAACTTTCAACCCAAATTGATATACCCTAAAAATTACCTTCCGAAAATCAATAAAATATGACCAAGAACACATGAGGAAACTCATGACCACCAACCCAGCTCTCCAAAATGCTCTCAAGGATATCTTAGAAGAACATAAAGAGGACTATGATTCCAAAAATGACCTAAAATAAAATGAATCTACCAGGAAAGATCAACAGCTAAGCAAGGGGAAAGAGAGGGAGTCAATAAGAGGACAAAGGTAAGTCAATACGTGTAAGTTATAACCATCAATGTAAATGGCCTCAATTTCTCAATTAAAAAGAAATAGACTGGCAGGATGGATTGAGAAACAAGATCCAATAAAATGTTGCATGTAAGAAACGTATCTACTTCTAAATCAAATTTATAGACTGAAAGTCAAAAGGTAGATATCAATACTTCCCTGGAAAAAGGCTGGGAAGCTATTCTACATGCAGACAAAGTGAGCTGCAAACCAAGACTGATCAAAAGAGACAAAAGGTCACTACATATTTGTTAAGGGAAAACTACAAGATAAAAAGATGATTGAACGTAGGACCTTGTGCTTGCCAGGCAGACAATTATGCTGCTGAGCTCCCTAGCCCTAATAAATCTTTATAAGCATGGAGACTCAAATGAACACTAACGCAATTATAATGGAGGACTTTAATATCCCCGTGTCACAAATAGATCAGCCAGAGGAAGAATCAACAAAGAAATATCAGACTTGAACCAAACCTTGAATAAACGGACTTAGATGTCCATAGAATGTTCCACTCTACAACATTAGAATACACGTTTTTCTCAGCTGTGCATGAGACGTTCTCCAAAATAGATGACATACTAGCCCTTTAAAAGTGTTTAATTAAATGCAAAGGAATTGAAATTGTCCCATGCATAGGAACAGACCACAGTGTGGTGAAATTGGAAATCAAAAACTCCATAAGCACATGGAAATTAAATAACATCCCCCTGAACAACCAATAGGTCACAGATGAGATTATAGAAGAAATTAAACAGTATCTATAGTTAAATAATAGTTGTGACACAACATAGTGGGACTTGGGGCACAGTGAAAACAGTCACAAGAGGGAAATTTCACAGTGGTGAATTCCCAGGTCAGACAAACAGAGTGAGCTAAAAAGAATATGTAGTTTTGAACCTCATACTTCTAGAAAAAGAAGTCAAGCCCAAAGCTTATATGAGTGATGAAATTACAAAGATCAGAGAGGAAATTAATACAATTGAGACTAAAAAAAAAGCAAAAAATTAAGGCATCGAAGATCTGGTTCTTTAAAGGATTAGAAATGACTGATAAACCATTATTCAACTATCCAAAAAGGAAAGAAAAGACTCAAATTCATGGAATTAGGAAAAAAAGGTGAAATCAAAATGGATCCTGAAGAAATCTATAAGATAATCAATATTCATTTTTGAGAATTTTTAATAATATGGACAACACAGAAGAAATGGACAGAGTTTTACACACATAGAATAACCAAAGTTGAATCAAGAAGATGAAAATTCTAAATAACCCAATATCAGTCAACAAAATTGAAAATGTAATGAAAAACTTATCAACAATGAAAAGTCCAGATCCTGATGGATTTACTGCTAAATTCTACAAAAATTTAGAGAAGACCTTATGCCTCTACTTCTTAAACTCTTTAATGAAATCGAGAGGGAAGTAATGCTCCCCAAATAATTCCTGAAAGCAAATATTACTTTGGTACCAAAAGCAGAGAATACTGGCACACACCTGTAATCCCAGCACTTGGGGGGCTGAGGCAGGAGGATCGGTGCAAATTTGAGACCACTGTGGGCTACAAAAGTGAGCTCAAGGCCAGACTGAACTGCACAGCGACACTTTGTCTCAAAAAGACAAAAAAAAAAAAAAAAAGAGCAGAGACTGCAACCCTGCTCCCAGGGCGTGATCAGCCAGTGAATGAGACTAGACTTGTGCCTGTAATCCCTGTCGTGCGCCTGTAATCCCAGTGCTTGGGAGGCTGAAAAACAGGAAGGATCACTACAAGTCCCATCTGTGTAGTAAGACCCTGTAGACCCTGTACATCCTGTATTTAGTACATGAAAAAAAAAAAAAAAAAAAAAAAAAAAAAAAAAAAAAAAAAAAAAAAAAAAAAAAAAAAAAAAAAAAAAAAAAAAAAAAAAAAAAAAAAAGCAGAGAATGACAAGAAAGAAAAAAAAAAGAGCGAAACATAGAGAGACAAAGAGAGAGGAGAGAGAGATAGAGAGAGAGAGAGAGGAGCTACAGGGAAGTTTCCACAATAAATGTAGATGCAAAAATTTCCAGTAAAATAATGGCAAACAGAATGCAGCAAATGGTCTTGCCTACACCATGACCAAGTAAGATTCATCCCAGGGATGGAGAGATGGTTCCACATATGGAAACCAATGCCTGTAATACAGACCTGGGCTGTGGGTGTCGGTGCAGATATTCAGTTATGTACTCAGGCTAGGGTTTTCTACAGCAGCAGCGAGGCCGGCAAGCCTGTGTGCCCTGGGCTGGCCCTCCAGGGGACTTTTCCATGAGATGCTGCTCTCTATAAGGATGCTATGTTTTCTGCTACACAAGTCTACACCATCTTGACCGTGCAGCTTTTTGCATTCTTAAACTTACTACCCATGGAAGCTGATACTTTAGCATATGATTTTGAAAACACATCCCAAACATTTGATGATCTTCAACAAAATTTGGTTATAAAATTATCCAGCTGAAGGTTTGAAGTGTTTAATGATTAATTCAAAACCAGATGGGAACCCATAATGCCTCCACCAGTAAAAGACAACTCATCTGCCACTTTCATCGTGCTAATTAGAAGACTGGATTGTAATTTTAAAAAAAAATGTATTTGGTACAAGGTCTCAGTACACTGCTTGGATTCATAGGGATCACATGTTTTATTTTATTTTTTTGTCTCTTTGAGACAGAGTCTCACTATGCAGTTCAGGCTGGCCTTGAGCTCACTTTTATAGCCCAGGCTGGTCTCAAACTCACAGATCCTCCTGACTCAGCCTCCCAAGTGTGCACCACCATGCCCAGCCCTAATGATCACAGGTTTTAAATGCACAGAGAGCAGGATACAAAGCAGCCATTGTTCACAATGTTGATCCTGAAGACCTCATTAGCACGGGATCTCATGACACTGAGGTGTTAAAGAAAATTGACCTTACCTCTGTCTTCATTGGTGAATCATCAGCTAATTCCCTGCAAGATTAATTCACATATGAAAAAGGGGGCCACACTGAAAAAAGGCAAAAGATTTAAACGATCTGAAGAGAAGCCAGAGTAGTCTTAGTCCCAGCGTTTAGTCTTCTTCTAGAATACTACCTAATTCCTTTCCTCATCATAGTGGGCATCTGTCTCCTGCTGATAGCCATTTTTATGATGTCAGAATTTGTCCAGGACAGACAGAGAACTAGAAGAAGTAGACTTGGTAAAGCTCAACTTAAGAAGTTCTTTGTGCACAAATTCAAGAAAGGAGGTGAGTGTGATGTATGTGCCATTCGTTTGGATCAATATGAAGATGGAGACAAACCCAGACTGCTTCCCTGTTCCCACACTTGTCATTGCCAGGGTGTAGACCCCTGCCTAACTAAAACCAAGAAACCCTGTCTGGTCTGCAAGCAAAAAGTTGTTCCTTTTCAAGGTGACCAACTGGACACAGACAACAGTCAAGAAGACGCGAAGCGTCAGAACGCGCCCTTTCGCTTAGACCTTTGGCCTCTGTCAGTGTCCAGCCACCCGGGGCCTTGTCAGAGTCCCAGCTGCATCAGAACATGGCAGAATCTTCAGACGCAGAGGATATTGACAACCAAGACACGGACAGCAGGGAGACAGAGAACGCAGCGGACGCACGCGTGGGGTGGTCCAGCCGCAGCCCCGTGGGAGCGGGGCTACAGCCCAGCACCCGCCGTGAGGCCTTCGCAAGGCCGCGTGCTTCCTTCCCCTGGAAACGTGTGTTTAGGCACACGATTTGATTTTTTTCTCCTTTTAGAGATTTCTGTAGAAATAACTTATTTTTTTAGGGTTCTAGTTTTATCAGATACGCAAACAGGCTCTTATGTGATATGTGAGACTATACTTCATTTTAATAATGAGTAATAAAATTTGACAAAGTAAAAGCATTTGACAAAGTCCAACACCCGTTGATCATGAAACCTTACAGAAAATTTGAGCAGAGGCCTTCATCTCAAATCACATACCTCTTCAAGGGCATCTTTTGCTAATTAGCCCTCTAAACTAAGTATGGAAAAGCTGTTCAGGTATTAGATTGAAACTAAACGCTTAACAGAGCTCATGTATTGAAGTGATGTATTATGAAAAGCTAAATTATATTACACACTGTCACAACTATGTGGAAATTATAGAAATGAATAATCAAGCTGATTTTTTATATTTTTATATGGCTTTATATGAGGGAAGTTTGAATGCTAATAAAACTTTTCCACTTTAAAAATTAAAAAATACCATATAACACAGCATGGTAACACACCCAGAGACTAAAAATCCTGCACAATCATCTTCACAGATGCAAAAAAAAAAGCATTTGACAGAGTCCAACCCCCACTGACCATGAAATCCCCCCAGGAACTTGGAATAGAGGGTCTTTATCTCAATGTGATGAAAGGTAGAGCAATTTGAGAAGAGAAACAAATACGAGGGATAAGGACAGGAAAGGAAGAACTTAAATGATCATTTTTTTGCAGATAACAGAGACGTGATAGTCTGCATAGAAGATACAAAAAACCTTTTCTCACTGTTGGTGGGAGTGTGACACTGTGCAACCACTGTGGAAGATTCCACAAAAAAACTAGAATTAGAGATACCCTTTGACCCATGTATTCCTCTTTTTCGTAACTTCCCAAAGGAATTGAAAGAATCCTACTACTGTGGTACATGTACACGCATGTTTATAGCAGCACAGTTTGTAATAGCTTAACCTTGGAAACAACCTAGATGTCCACCAGCTGGTGAATGGATAAAAAATATGTAGTTCTTTTTTTTTATACAAGGAAGTACTACTAAGCCATAAAGAAGGATAAACTCGAGACATTTCACTATGGGCTGCTCAGGCTCAGCCCAAAAGGGATAAGGAATTTTATTTTATTTTTTATTTTAAAGAGAAGAGAATAACAATCAAACAGAGTTTCAAAACAGGTTAGTAGGAGAGTTACTATAATGAATATATTGCATATTGGTATCTTGGTAGTAGCTATTTAGAGTATAAGATATAAGTATAATGCCTTGTCCAAACAATACTTAGCACAAACCTTTTTTTTTTTTTTTTTTGTGGGACCAGGGTTCAAACTCATGACCTTGCACTTGCCAGGCAGGCAATTGTGCTATGGAGGTATCTTCCCAGCCCCTAAACCTTTCTTTTTAATGAAGAGAAACTAGCTGTATATCTATCCTAACTTTCTTGTGTGTTAATATGTTTTTTCTTTTTCCCTTTCCGCAATAAGGAATTTTAATGAATATACCTCAAAATAGTCCCACCTGAAGTTGAGGAAAATGAAATTTCTTTTTTTAAAAACCCTTGATCCTTATTAATTGAGCACTGTCCCTGGCTGGCACTTCTGGGTTGCCCCCCATAGGTAGAAGTAAATTTATGTTCTGGAGAAAACTTGCCAGTGAATAAGTAGAAAGATGCGTGGACGAAGCAGCAGCGTCCTGCAAGCTATGCATCATCGCCACTGCTGGTGACCTCTGAGGAGAACAAGGGTGTGTGGGCCTGGGCCTCAGGACTCTGGGCTCCAGGAGGTGGGCTGGAAGAGCTCTGTAGCGCTCAGAGAGCGCTCGCTGGACCTAACGGGATGTGCGCTCCGTTTGGCGTGCATGGATGTTCATGGGGAAGCAAGCGCAGCACCACGGCCTGCGGCTGGGCTGGTGGAGGGCGGAACAGGCAGGCCTGCAGCCGCAGGGACTGGGTGTGGACAGCAAAAGCCTCCGGAATTAGCGAGACCTGAGCACGGCTCAGAAACGTCTCCAGGGCTGGGGACCAGGTCTCGAAGACCCATCTGAGTACATCCACAGCCCTGCGGCCAGGCCAGGCATTTGGACAGCGTGTGCCAGGACAGGCAGGATTTCCTTCCCCGCGATCAGTGCCTTCCTGTTCCTCCTACAGGATGCAGTGCCTGGGCCAGGCCCTCTGCCCCGGGCCGTCTGCTCACGGAGGCCCGGGGACGTCTCCAGGCGCCAGCTCCTTGCGCGCTGTGCCCAGGCATCACACTCGCTGGAGGCTGCAGGTAACCATGCAGCTTTCCCAGGTGACAGCTGCCTCACCCAAGCAAGCTCTTCGAGTGAGTCCAGTGGGAGGGGAGCAGTGGGAGCCGTCTCTGGCCAGGGATGGGTGTTCGGTTACTGGGAGAAGTGCTTTCTCATGCAGGTTAAGGGCAGTGGGGAGAGGATAAGCAATCCGGTCTTCTGGAGTCAGTGGAAGTGCTAAGGGTCCTGGGCACATGGAGAAACAGCCTGGTGTTTCCTGTAGCCTCGGCTTCCAGGGCAGGACAGCGGCCGGCACAGCTGGCTGGCCATGCTTGGCCTCTTTTTCTTGGCACAGGTAGCAGATACCCAGGGGCCACGATTCCAGCTTTCCTTGTCTCTCGTCATCATTTCCTTCCCTGTCACTCTGCCACTATCAGGATCCAAGCAAGTAGACAGAGATCCAGATAACCAGAGGAGGGTGCTGTGGGTTGGGCAGGGCAGTGTGCTGGGCCGCAAGGTGGGGACCCGTGCTCACACCTCGGTTCTGAAGGCCTCGGACTCCTCCGCCACTGCGTAAGGAAGAGACTCACAGGTCTTGGTCTCCCTGCCCATGGTAGGAGTTGGTGGCTTGTCACGCCCATCCCCATTCTGAGCTGAAGTTTACGGAGAAAAGGCTTTGTCACCGACTGTAGCTCTTGCTTCAGCCTTTGAGTTTGCTTACTCAGAAAGCTTGTTATCTGGGGTAATATCATGTGAGATATTGGTAAGACTGCTCTGTAGTTTATATAGCATCTCATTCGTTCATTCACATGATTAAAAAGCATCTACACGTGTTGGTTCTTGAAATGTAAGGCTGAGATGTAGTTCCTACCTCTGAGTTTTTCATTTTTTCCAGACTGGTGGCTACGTACCCAGGCCTCTTCATTTTGAGGCAGGGTCTTGCTACATCACTAACTTGTGCAGCTTGGGCTCAAGCATAGGGTCCTCCCACTTCAGTCTCCCAGAGTGCCTGACCCAGGGACTCTGAGTTTTGTGTGAAGTGTTTCGGCAATTTTAGATTTACTAGGTGCTAAGAAACAGAGCAGCACTTGGACAAGTGGAAGAAAGCAAGCTTCACTATGCTAGCGGGCCCAGAGGAGCCCAGCGCCCCAAAGCCTGAGCCCCAAGCCTGGGGCATGAGACCCTGACAGATCTGTGGCAGGAAAAGGCCAGCGAGTTAAGGTAGAGAAGCAGAATGAAGGCAGCCACCAAAAGGAGGGGGGTTGCAGCCCCGCACACCTGAATGGCCTCAGTTGCCAACGCATGGGATCACGAGATGTGGTGAGGCTACTTGCCTGTGGGCAGGGGTGCAGCTGGTGCGGGGGACAGGAAGGGAGTTTCCAGCAGGGCATGTCAGAGTTCATGTTGCCTTTTCTCCCAGCAGAAGTAGGCAAGTAAGTACATAAGTGAATTACTATGAAGAGCTCAGCGGCCTGGCTGGCTTCCTGGGCAGGCTGGCTTGCATGCCTACTGGGAGAACGATGGGCTTTATCCGGCCACAAAGTCTATAGAATTCCTGCTCAGCACGGGGCTATTTGCGCCCTGGGCGAGACAGCAGCTTCCTTGCCTCCTTAGCTGCCTTTTTTTCTCCCTTTCTGACGCCTGTCATTGGACATGCTTGTTGGCAAGCCTTCCTTCCAGCAGAGCAGGGACAGAGCAGGTCTGCTGTCCTTTCTTGGGCACTTGTCCCCATGTGAGTGGAGCCAGCTTCCCCGGTGTCCCAGGCTGCTCCTTGTGCACCCTGCCCGGAGCAAAGGGACTGCCAAGCCCCGCCTGCTTCCTTACACACACATGGTTCCCAAAGTCTTGACAGCGCATGGAAAAGGAGCGAAGATCCCCACTTTCCCTCCTGCCTCCGTGGAATGCAAACCCTCCTTGTCACTTCCAGTAAATAAGGAGTTGTGCATGCACAGAGCCTGCGGCCACCACCTCGTGCCAGATGGCAGGAAACAAACCTGCAGGAGACCAGGGGAGTGACCTCCTTAGCAGCCATCGGGCCTGCGGGAAAGGCCAGATTGGTGTGGACAGGCAGTGAGGCTCCCCGCTGACGACTCCTCCACGCAGGTGCAGTTCCCTCAAGGAGCGGAGCCCCCTCTTCACCCACCCTCATCACTGATGGCAGCTCTGCTGTAGTCGCCATACTCCTTGCCCCGCTCACAGCTCCGAATGCGTTTCTGTGCCTTTCATTCTTCCACGGACCCTCATCACTAGGGCTCGTGCTCTGGCTTCCCAGCTATCCAGGGCTCACCAAGTCCCTAAATCTGAATTAGGAATCCCACGGGAGGTGGAGTTCTTACGTAGCTGAGGCTGCTCTTGGGTTTGCAGGACTCCATGCCCACTGGGATGTTTGTTACACATTGTTAGTCATTGCTAACCAGGAGTTGGGTCTGTTTGATCCTAACCTGTTTATTCTAGTTGTGTAATTTAACACACAGCATCATATAAGTGAATGAAATGTGAGCCTGGGCTTATGAACTGAGTTCCATTGTTTGAGAGCTTTAATAAAAGCAAGCAATTTATAAAACGGCTATCAAAGATGTAGGGGGAAACAATGATATGAGGGCTGCACATGCCACTTTTGTTCAATTTCATTGTCTGGAACTTTGTGACTGCATCTAGGACACAAAATGAAGTCTTTATTCTAGGAGGCCACAGGCCAGCCCCAATCTGACTAGTATGACTTCAAGAGAGATCTGGAGAAGGCTACTAGGGATGAATAGCAGTCCATGCCAAGGCACTCTTCCGCCTGCGACTTTCTGACTTGGCCCTCCAGGCTTTTATTAACTGATGAATTATCAGTGCACGTGGCCTCAGATAAGAGGGCTCTGACTGTACAGCTACATTCCTGGGCCATCCTCAGCACACCCGTGTCCCACCTCAGTCCTGTTCAGCCTTTGGTAATTCATTGGATTCTTAATCATTCATTTATTTATTCCACTGTTGTTTTCTATTCTTAGAGGGCATCTGGGCACCGAGGAAACAGTGACAGACCAGGAGGGAGGGCTCTGCCTTCAGGGGTTGACAGTGTAGTTAGCTTGATGGCTCAGGATGCTGAGTCCAGAGGGAACACAGCAGAGGATGGAATTCAAAGATGAACTTCAAGATAGCTTGGGCTTGAGCAGTAGGAAGAGTGAGGGGGCACAGATGTAAAGCAGTGCTATGGCCATGACTGTGCTGCTCTGGAAACCCCCCTGGAGGTCAGCACTCGCGGGCCCTGACTTCCTCTTTTCAGCCCTGTCCTCAGATGAATCTTTCTTTCAGCCCTGACCCCAACTATTTCTTGCTTCATGAGCCTGTTGTAGGCAGCTAAATTAGATAGAAATATGACAGGCAGTTGGACCAGGCCAGGCCATGCCCTCAAGGAGACCCTATGGAAGACAAGGTGGCCTTGCAAGTTTGGAAGAGAGACACTCCTGCTGTGGGCCAGACCCCTGACAAAATAGTAAGCAAATGTAGCCACACACTTCCTGAGGGATGGGCATCAGGGACTGATATTCTAAATAGGTATCATCACTAACCCAACCCCCTGCAACAAAGCCCCTGTTCTGTATTCATGCCCATGTGCTATGGGACTCACTCTCCCATTTGGTCCTGAATTTAATCAATTTTACCTGAATCATTGTGCTTGTAATCTTATTGGTTGACTATAGTTTTGTCCCACCTCACGCCCACCTAAGTGAGTTTCCATGTTCTCCATCTTTTTATTATTATTATTATTATTATTATTATTATTATTATTGGCACTGGGGATTGAACTCAGGACCTTGTGCTTGCCAGACAAGCACTTGTTCTACTGAGCTACCTCCCTGGCCCTGCTCTCCACCTTAGACCTACCTCACTGCATGGTTTTGGTCTATAAAAACCCCTAGAAAAGGCAGACCCAACCTGCTTGGGTCTCCCTTCTGTCCTCTCATGGACAGCTTTCTTTTCCCCAATAAGTATATTCTGCTCTTAACCTTCGCTTTTCCTAATATTCATTCTTCCATTTTGCAGCACACAGACTTGGCCCAGGTATCCCTCAGGTTAGGAGTTTCATTCCTGTCTATCAAGATAACTCAACATGGAGCTTGGATTCCATCTACTGCTGTTTGAAAGCTGGTGTCTCTCCAAATTCCATGTTGAAATTCAATCCTTGTGCAAAGGTGTTAAGAGCTGGCCTTGGGATTTCCCATCATAGCAGACTAGACACAGAAGTGTGCCGGGGGTGCCCACGAAGGGCAGGGACCCAGGAATGGGGGAGGCACACAGACCCTGGTATGGAGAGAAGACCTGAGGGACCGAACTTTCCGATTCCGTCCAGTACTAGGGGATTTAGAGAAGGAAGCGGTGGCTCCTATGGGTGACAGCACCTTTACGCCGTGGCTTGGCAACAGATCTAACGTCCTGAGGTCAGGAGCTCCACTGTAGCAGTGGCCAGAGCCCTGCAGTCAACTCCTAACCTATTCTGCTGACACTCCGTGAGATGGAGCCCAGTGAGCAAAGTATTCACAGACTAGGGTACCAGAGAAACAGGCTGGATGCCTGAGGAGCGAGAGACTGAGCCAGCATCGGAAGGCCCTTGGATAACTGAAGAACAAGGGCACAGCACTGACCGGAGCCTTGGAATCGTCCGGGATGACAGCACCTCAGGGAGCCAGAGACTGCGCCCTTCACCGCAGAGGGGAGAAAGGGCAGCACCAGCAGCGCCCTATCCAGGCTCCCCCTCATTGCCCGCACCGCAGAGAGCACGCCTGCCCCCGGCCAAAGGCTGCAAAGAGCCACGGGCCCTAGGCACTGTGGAGTTCAGGGGCTGGAAAGGGAGGCTTTGGGGCGCGTGAGAGAAAGTGGGGCTTAGCCGCAGGGAGTGCAAGCCAGCTCAGCCTGAGCTTGTAGAAGAGGAGTGGAGAGGCAGTGGGGTGCGGGAGGGAGCCGAGATTAACAGCGCCTCCTCAGCAATCGGGAAGAGGGAGTCCTGGCTAGGTGCGCTGCGCCTCCTCCATAGGGGAAGGGGTCCCAAGACGAGGCCGCAGCTCGCGGCTGGCCACCCCGCAGCAGCCACGCCAAGCTAAGCAGAGTGCGGCCTGGGGTGGGCGGGGTGCTGAAGTCCTCTGGAGCCTCAAGCCCTGCGCGCCTAGGCAGGCAGGAGAGCCGAGCACAGCAGGGGACGCAGGCTGGGTGGGGGGGGGGGGGGGGGGGGGGGCCTCGGGAGCAGGAAGGAGAGAGTCGCCTCGCGGCCTCGGCGAGCTCTGTACAGAGAGGCCCTGCAGTTAGAAGCCAGGCCCAGCAGTCTCCCCAGACACCGACAGCCACGCCTGTCCCTTGGAGCACCGCTTGACTCAGACTGCAGTGTAGGTAGACAGGGCTAATGGCACTCGAATTTTGTGGCTTTGTAGCTATGTTTCTTCCTTCTTTCACTTATCTTTCTTTTCTCGTATGTACTAATGCTACATATATGTGCACTAAGTGATGTATAGAATCTGCATGCACTAAAAAGAAAGTGAGAATTAAGCAGTGCTTTAACCTAAATAGCACCTTCAAGGGGCAAGTCAGGGTAGCTCGCCCCAAAACTGCCCCAAGGACTCAAACCCAAGCTTCCTAACACGTGGTAACAGGTTCCAACCTCCTCACATCTCCCCTAATCTCCAACTACACCCCTCCTCTCTGCTTCCCTTCTTCCGTCCCCACCCCCTTCACAAGCATCTCTTTAGACTTCCTCTCTACCAGTTTTTTTATAGGCCATAAAAATCAACTCAGCCAAGTTTGACCTCTTTCTTTGTTATTTTTTCATGTTCTCTTATTTCAACCTACTTCTTCACTGCTCTTCTTCCATTTTTCCTTCTCTCATCTTTCACAAGGTAGTAATACATCAGTGTTGATGGGCTATGGAAACAAGGGTGAGGCTGGCGAGACAGCTCCGTGGCACAAGAGCCTGCCTGGCAAGTGCAAGGTTGTGAGTTTGAATCCTGGTCACAGAAAAACAAAAACAAAAACACTAAAGGTGAGAGTGTTGAAACAAGCTTTAGTGTACACGGTGGGAATGTGGTTGGCCCCGTGGATGGTGATGCGAGCAGCAGCGGTTCTCTTCTCACAGGGCACGGACTGGGCTGATCTGATTTTCCTGGGAGGTGGAAGAGATGCATAAATGCTAAACCATGACCAAAGCCAAGTTTGCACTGCTGGGAAGCACACGCTGGCTAGACAGCACCACACCAGGGACAGTTTTTCTACTCCAACTGATCCACAATACTCAGTCACCCCCACCCCCCACCCCACCCCCGGTAGGGGCGTGAGCACACGCGGGGGCACAGAGTCCTCTAAAAATCCTTAACTCCTGAGCAGCTTGTCTCAGAGGCCTGATGGGGAGGAAGGAAAGGACCAAATGGCTGAAGTGTTGGAAGGAGTAAAAGAAGAAGTAAATGAAACAAAATAAAACACCCAGCTCAGTGAGGTGTCCATGAGCTCAGAGATGATGTGACTGAACATGTAAGGGATTTCATAGATAAAATGATTAGCGAGCTTAAATAAGCCATAAATAATATTTTAGCGAACTAACCAAGTTGGTACAAGATATGGATGACTATGTTAGTAAGGAACTAAAGACTGTGAAGAGATACTGAACAGGAATCCAGGATATAAACAAATTCTGTCGGAAGCATAGGCGGTAGGCAAGACAACGCGGAGAGAGTGTCTGAACTAGAAGATAAGGGTGATGTGCGAGACAAAGATAAAAGTCAAAGATAAAGCCAAGAGGCTTTGCAGACTGAATCTGGCAGCTGCCATATGACCCAAAGAAAACTAACCCAACGCCACGAAAATTTTGCAAGTTTAGAGGAACAGTTCAGCTTCTATGTAAATGAAGAACCCCATGGGACAAGAGCCCCAAATAGACAGGACCAGAAAAGAACTTCACAGAATATCAAAGTTGTCTCAGAGGTCTACCTTAAGTACAGAATTTAAAAGCTGTTAGAAAGTAGCTTCAAATAACTTACAAAGGTAAATCTATCAAAATAACAGTAGATTTCTGAACATAAACTTCAAAATCCAGGAGAGCTTAGAAAGAAGTTTATCAAGACCTAAAAGAAGCCAGGCATGGTGGCGCACACCTGTAATCCCAGCACCTGGGAGGCTGAGGCAGGAGTATCGATGTGAGCTCAAGATGAGGCTGGGTTATAAAAGTAAGCTCTGAGCTGCATAGTGAGACTCTGTCTCAAAAAGACGAAAAAAAAAAAAAAAAAGATCTAAAAGAAAACCTTTTTTTTTTTTTTTTAAACCAGGGATCAAACTTAGGACCTTGCGCTTGCCAGGCAGGTAGTTAAGCCATTGAGCTACTGTCCCAGCCTCTAAGAAGAAAATCTTTTAACTTAGATTAATATAGCCAGAAAAACTATTTTTAAAATTGATAGCTAAAAAAAAAAATTGCCATGCCAAAGAGCACTTTACAAAATCCACCAAACCAGCACTACAGGAATTATTCAAAGAAATTCTAGATAGACAGTAAGGCCAAAGATGATGAAGGAATGAATGCATTAAGCAGTTGAATAGTTAAACAAAAATGAAAAATAGAGGACTCAACAACAGAAATAATGTGATGACAGATGACATTCATACCTTTCAGCAGTAGCTGTCAATGTGAATGATTTTAAATTCTCTATCAAATGACACTGATTTAAGGAATGGATCTGAAAACAAAACCTAACTGCATCTTGTATAAAGGAAATGATCTCATCTATAAAAAGCACATAGTGCTGGCCCTGCCCCGGGGAGAACTCTGAGACAGCAACTGAGACTGGGCATGGTGGAGCACACCTGTAATCCTAGCTCTTGGAAAGCTATAAACAGGTGGATTACTACAAGTCTGATCTAGTAGGTCTAGTAGTGAGACCCTGAACATCCTGTAGACCCTTTCCTAAAATACAAAAAAAGAGAGAAACACAGACTGAATGTCAAAGGATGAAAAACAATACTCCATGCAACAGAAGCTCCAAAGCAAGCAGTTGTAGCAGCTATCTCATCTTTAGTCAAAGTAGGCTTTAAGCCAAAGCTGATCAGAAGGACAAAGAAGACCACTACATGCTGATAATTACAATAGTTCACAAGGAAGGGACCAATATGTATGCATCAAATCCAGGTGAATCATTTCACAAAATAGTAGTGGATGTAAAAATCAAATAGACACGAACACAATCATAGTGGGACTTCAGTACCCCACCATCACATATAGATATGTCAACCAGGCAGAAAGTCAACAAAACATACTATAATTAGTTGAACCACATCTTTGAACAAAGAGTCTTAACAAATATATACAGAGTAGTGCCCGGGAGATAGCTCAGTGGCATAAGTGCCTTCCATGGCAAGTGCACAGTCCAGGGTTTAATCTCTGGTACCAGAAAAAAAAAAAAAAAGGTATGTACAGAATGTTCTACCCAACAAAAGCAAAATACACATTATTCTCAGTAGCACATGGGACATTCTCAAATATAGACCACATATTAGGCATAAAGCATGCTTAAGTAAATACAGTAGAATTAACATGATCTCATGCATCTTATCATATTATAGCACAGTGAATATTAAAACAAATGGCAAAAGAAAACACAGAAACTATGCAAACACATGGAGGTTAAATAACACACTCTCAAACAATCAATAAGAGAAAGAATCAAGGAACAAATTAAAAATTTCCACAATCAAAGAATAACATGCCAAAATCTGACAAACACTATGAAAGCAGTCCCAAGGAATAATTTTATATGTTTGAATACCTACATCAGAAAAACAAAGCAATCCTAAATAAATAACTGAATGACGCATCTCAAGCTCCTAGAGTAACAATAGAAACCCCAATCCAAAAAAAAAAAGAGAGAAAAATAAAAAAAAAACCAATGAATCAAAAAGTTGGCATTTTAAAGAAATAAGTAAGAGAACCCTTCAGTCAAACTTTCCTGCAAGAGCCAAGAAATGACCTATGACATTGAAATTAGAAATTAAAAAGGCAAAATCGCAATGGACATCCCTGAAATGCAGATGATTATAAGCAACTACGTTGAAAGTTTGTATTTCAATAAATTGGCGAATCTAGAAAAATGAATAGATTCTTAGATGCATATGTGTTACCAAAACTGAACTGAGGAGATATACAAACTTAACAGTCCAATCATAGGTAATGAAATTGAGGTAGTAAAAAACCCTCTACCAATAAAGAAAATCACAGGACCCAACGGATTCAACATTGAATTCAACAAGAACTTTGGTGAAGAGCTATTGCCAGCACTCTTCAACTCTTTAATGCAATTGAAAGAGAAGGAACATGGACAAATTAATTTCCTGGTGGCCATTACTCAGGCCCAAACTTGACAAGAACTTAAAGAAAGATGAAATCTACAGATCAGTGTCCTTAATGAACACAGATGCAAAATTTCTCAACAAGGTAGTTGCAAACAGAATACAACAAATCACTGAGATCACACACCAATACCAAGCTGGTTTTATTCCAGGAATACAAAGATGGTTTAACATGCACAACTCAATAAGTGTAACATCGCACAAATAGAAGTAAGGTTAAAAATCATGTGATGATTCCCATACTCACAGAAAGAGCCTTTGACAAATTCCAATATCTATTCATAAAAAACCTCAGTAAAAATTGGAATAGAAAGGCTTGTCTTAAACTCATAAAAGCCATGGTGACCTACTCACTGCCAACATCATACTAAATGGGGAAAAACTCAAAGCATTCCTCTTTGAGTTAGGAACAAGACAAAGGCGTCCGTCTCATCAACCCTGTTCAACATAGTACTTGAAACATTAACTATAGCAATTAGGCAAGAGAAGAGTGAAAGAGAATTTGAAAGCAAAAGAACACAAATTATTATTGCATAGAGAATTAGAAAACCCTACCAGAAGACTCTTAGCATGAGTAAGTAAAGTGTGAAGACATAAAA
>PVKN010017193.1:0-17425 GCA_004027915.1 Capromys pilorides | reverse complement strand
CCGTGAGTTTGAGGCAAGCTAGATAGTGCAAAACCAGCCTGAAAAAACATAACTATCTCAAAAAAGCAAACAAAAAGAAAACCCTGTAGTGCAAGGAAGGTTATAGGAAGGCATGGCACATACAGAGGGAAGGGCTGGAGGGGCATTGGGAGCGCCCTCCCCGACCATCCCCCACCCCCACACTGCCAGGCAGATGGCCAGTCCAGATTTGTAAGCTGGCATGGGGAGCACTGAGGCAGGTGCTGTCCAGCACTTGGCGCCAGAGCCACTAGAGGCCTCTTGTGTTGGCTGTTGGTTGGTCTCTGAGGAAGACTTGGTGGTCATGCTCTCAGCTGGAGTATCTTGGTTTTGATTCGTTGTAGTTACTGGAGCTGTAGGTGCTTATTGCTAATGAAGAGTCAAGCATGACTGAGGTTTAAAAGCAGTGTTTTGTGTTTTGATTGAACAAGACAGCTGGCCTGCAGTGCATAGTCAAGTTTTGGGCTTTTGTTTTGAGACAGGATCTCGACATACTGTAGTTTAGGCTAGCCTTGAACTCACTAAGTAGCCTAGGCTGGCCTTGAACTCACGGCAGTCCTCCTACCTCAGCTTCTCACATGCTGGGATTACAGGTATGTGACACTGTGCCCAGCCCACAGTGAAGCTGTGAAGATGGGTCCTATTACTATGAGGAGTTCACTTGGCATCTCACTGAATTTCCAGAATCCTAGCCATTTTCTTTCCGTGATTATTTGAGCCCTTTTTGCACTGCATCAGAGATAGATGTGATCATAAATAACCTTTGCTAACTAGATTTTTTAAAAGCCTGCTTACTCTTTAGGTTTACCTTTGTAGACGCCCAGATTAAGTAGAAAAGAACACTGAGAGCAAAGGGTAGACTTTAAAGGGCTCAAAGTTTGATTCTTTTTTGGGTGGGTGGGAAGGGTCTACAGGGTGTTCAGGGTCTCACTACTAGATCAGATTCATAGTGATCCACCTGTTTACAGCCTCCCAAGAGCGGGATTATAGGTGTGCACCACCATACCCAGTCTCAATTGCTGGCTCACAGCACCCTTGGGGCGGGGCTGGCATGGCAGGCCTGGGGATTGAACCCCTGGCTGCTGTGCCTGCTTGCAGGTGCTTTAATCTGCTGAGCTATTTTTCTGGCCCTTCAAAGTTTGATTCTTTACAGCTGATATAGATTTCTTTAAGTTTTGTTTGTATTCATACATGTTTTATTCACACATGATGTAGCGATGCCATCCCTTGTGTGAACTGGTGCCTGGGCACTGCACAGCTTCGCTCCTCTTTCACCCTCTTCCCCTCCCTCTCCATCCCCATCGTTGTACTTTGGCAGTTGTGAACCTATTGAAGACTGAAATAAAGACGTAGCATTATTTAAGTCTTTGTCCCCAAAAAGCCCAACTCAAGAGAGAAACATGATTTCTCACAGTGTGTTTATCCAACACCTGAGTCACTGTCTCCCATACACTCCTGCCTGAATTAGCTCACAGAGCCTTTGCTGTGGTGACACAGAATCGTTCTCGAGTCACAGCTCCTTCCTGAAGAAGCGCATCTTGGCAGGTCAGCGTGCTCTGCGGTGCTAGAGTTGGAAGCGCGAGTGCAGGGAGGCACATCCAGATCTGGCCTGGGTTCCAGCCACTCGAAGGTCAGGGTGATGTTTGTTATACCTGAAAGGACGAGGGTAGAGGACCTGCACTGTGAAGAGTGACTCTTTGCCCCAAACGATAAGCGGTTGTGTGGGAGCGCCTGCCATCCTGCTCCTCATAAGGAATGGAGTACCTTTCTTAAAATGTGAGCTGCTCTTCACAGCAGGTCCGCCATGTTTCTTTGACTCTTCCCAGTGCCAGATCTAGTCTGAGGTGACTGTATACACCTTTCCTTGTCATGAAGCCTTGGGAAGCTTTGGCCTCTGTCTGGATTTAATGAGGAGCCCTGGCTGTCACATCTTTGAGCCTTGGGCGCACGGGTCCCTGAGGAAGCGCAGGTGCCCTCTGTGTCTTTGGCTGTACAGGCTCCTCCTGGGGTCCACTTCTCACAGGTCTGAGTGGGAAGTGCCTGCATAGGTCTGGCCTTGTGGACCCTAGTTGAGAGCTCTCTTTCAGAATGTTGTGTCTCCTTGGCTTTGTTTAAACCACACTGAATACCTCTGTGGCTTTTCCCATTTTTTTTTTAAAAAAATATATATATCATAGATAAATACGTAACACAGATACAAACAGTTATAGCACTGACATTTATACAGCTATTACCAGGGTCAAAAAAAAAATAAGAGCGTGATCTAAATTCTTTATTTTTTTAAATAAATTTTTTATTGAAAGAATTTTGTGTGACTTAATATTTTTTAAAGTCACTTTAAATGAGGCTGTCTTCAAGGTAGCCATTTTTAAAAGAACTGGTGCTTAATCCAGCCAACCCACCTATCCGCCTTGCCACGATTCTTCTATCTCCACTTGAGTTATGGACAATGACAACTTCAGATGACAATTGTGGTCCTATATCCAATTTCTTCTGGTGATTTACATTTTTGGAGCCTAGAATTTAAATTGTGCCCAGTGTTAGTATTTAGGCACATGATCTAGATTCTGTCTTATTCCCTAATCATTTCTAATGTTGAAAGTCAACCTTTTGAATCAGCATTAAGCAAAATGTTACAGGCCTCACTGTCACCACTGTAGGCATTTACTATGATGGAGGCATGTCCTGGGTCTCCATTTTAGCCACATTGACCCATCCTGGACACCAATCAGCAGTGCCCATTCCAATCCAGAATGAGGCTTTACATGGTCTAAATTCTAGATGCTTCTTGCTCTTGCTTTCTAATAGGAAGGGTCTGGGTTTAATGAAAAGTGTAGGGGTCACGTCGAAACTCCTGGAATAAACTGTTGTATGTTCAGTGTGCACTATTTCAGTTTAATTTTGAGTTTGTTTCTTCAGCAATTTGAACCTGTTTTTACATCTCTCAAGATCTCGTATTTTTAGGACCGCATATCTGTCTTTGTAGGAGGAAAAGGGATTTCTACATGTAAAGCATCTCGAGGTGCCTGCCCCTCTTTGCAGAAGCAGCATTTGTGGAAGTGCTTGTTTTAATTTGTAAGAACAAAATACAGATATGAGCTGTATTACAATCTTCACTGTGGGAAGGCAGGAGACAGAACTAGCTCAGGAAACAATGTTGGATGACGGTGATAGCCACCCATAAGTGACACTCAGGTAAATGTCAGCTACGTGAGCAGATGCCTCTTTCCCATTCACCCACAGGGAACCTCTGGTCCCTCCAGATCTGAAGACAGGCAGCCTGCGGCCCAAGAAGTGCGGGGCTCCTGATGTGAGCTGGGCTGAGCTGTGGAGACCTCAGACCCCAGGGGTCGAGGAGGAGACATGCCCCCCATGGTGTCCCTTTCACTGCCCTTGACTTTCTGAAAAGCCACAGGGCCAGGGCTCACCTTGGGAAGCTCATGGTCCCATACAGATTTGGCTTCTCCAGCCTGTTGATTTAGGAAATGCAGCTTGGCTCCTTGTGGCCTATAAGCCTTAACATTACAGTTGCTCCTCAAACCTTCCCCCATCCCTGACTTTATGAACGTTCAAATTAGTCTCTGAGGAAGAAAGAAAGCGTCAGGTGTGATTGTTGCCTCTTCACAGTATGTGGTGCTTATTTTTAGGACTGCAGTAGGCCATTAATAACTCTTAGACTTTTTTGAAAAATAAAAAAGGCGCAGCTTGCACGGCCCAAGTTGAGAAAGGTATGGAAGCACTGTGCCTATGACCGACAGTTGCACTTGGGTATGGATTGGCCCTGTTCATTTCTTTCTGAAGGCTACTCGTAGAACTGACGTATAAAAGCAGGAGGTAGAATATTCTTAGCTAAAGAAAAATCACGTTAATTTTTTCATAGGCAAAATCATTAAACTACTTCTATTCATTTGCATGCTGTTTTAGGTCATTTTCTAACTTAAATAAAAATAGGCATAGAGTTATGGAGGCTGGAGGAATGGCACGTTATCCTGGGGTGGGGAGAGGGACCCACTGCACAGAGGTGGGAAACAGAAATAGAATTTGTCTTGTTTTGCTAAACCACAGTGGCACTGCCATCTTGTTCCGCTGCTGTTCACTGTTCCAGAAGGTGAGACGAAAGCCAGTTCTGGCCCTGGTGGCATCGGTTGGCAGTTCCGGGACACTGGGAATCACATTTTATTTTTTGTCCTTGGCTTCCTTCTCTGGAAAACAATTTCTGCTTTCTCACTTCCTCCTAAACTCTAAAATGCTGATTGGCTTCTCGGTGCTTACCTGAGCTCTGTCATCACCTCTGAGCCTAAGTCCGGATGCACCTGGTTGTCTAAAAGTCAAGCTGTGTTGACACCGAAATGCTCTGAGCAGGTGTCACGAGTGAGTCATAGGGCGGGAGGCAGAGAGGAATGGCTTGGGTGCTTTCTGCCGGCAGTTTACGGCTCACAGCCAGCAGAGATAAGGTGTCTGCCTGCCCCAGTGACTTGGGTACAGGGTTGGTGCTGGTGGTACACCCCACCCCTAGGTGTTGCCTTGGAAGCATAAATTTAACTATGCCTCGCCTTGCTTAGAAATTCCTGTTCATGGGCTGGAGAGAACTTTATCTCTAACATATGAGAGCCTTGGGGAGCTGCACCCCCTCCCCCTGCACTGGTCTGTCCTTGTCTGGTGGTGTCAGGGCCCCAAAGCCTACCTGGACTCTTCTTGTCCACACACACCCACACCCTTCGGTAGACCTCATACTCGCCAGTGAGTGCTAGGCTGTGCTGTGCACCAAACTCCACACCAACCTCTCCCTGACCGCAAGGTCCTGGGAGCAGGAGCTGTGGGTTCCTGCCCTGTGCATTCCAGCACTCGGTCCTTCCTGTAGGTCTTGCTGTGGATGCAGGTCCTGAGGGTGTGTGGAAAAGTCATCTGAAACTCAGGACAGACATCTGAGACGGCAGGCAGGACCCGAGCAGGGAAGGAGGGGCAGGGGACACCAGGACTGGGGAGCAACCAGGGAAGACAAAGTCAACCAGGATGAAAGGAGGAAATGCAGGCAAGCTAGAGGCTCGGTGATTCTGACCACAGTGTCCTCAGGGAGCCGGAGAAGAGTTTCACAGGTAGAACCAGATTAGGTTGAGGCTGTTCATTGCGTGGTGAAATGTGGGACTCTTATACTGATGTTCATTCTTTGGTGAAAAGATAACAGTATTTGGAGCCGGCTTAGCGCTTGTGAATTTTTTTTTAATATTTGGGGATTTCTGTTATTATTTTTTGAGACGAGGTCTCTGCTACATAGTCCTAAGCTGGCCTTGAACTTGCAGAGATCTGTCTACTTCTGCCTGTCAAGTGCTGGGATTATAAGTGTGCACCACCAGGTGTGATAATGCTTATGAATTTAATTAGGTCATCTTCTCAAAGAGAAGTGATTGATGTAGTTGATGACTTCTTTTATGTTTAGTGTTCCTTACACTTGGAATTTTTGTCCTTGGGGAAAGTTGTCCAACCTGGTAAAAGAAGGGATTAAGTCCCCTGCTGAGAAAGAAAAGAGCAAATTACAAATCAACAGATTAACAGGGTGGAAATGGTACACAGAGAGCAGCTGCGGAGCTTCTGAGGGATTTGATGGCTTCACAAACTCCTTAAAGTATGTCAGCCCTGAAGGAAGTTCTTTCCTCAGTGCAGTCAGCCTGTGAGAGGGACGTCAGGTATGCCACAAAGGAAAAGGGCATAGTCCCTGCCTTTTTAGGTAGGGAAGGGAACTTTGTGCTTTTTAAAAAAATGGTAGCCAACACACAAAGGATACACTGGCAAAGGTAGTCATTCAGATGATCCGGGTCTGAACAAAAGCGCTGTCAGGTGCTTAAACAGAGGCTTTTTGTTTTGTTTTTGTGCCCAGAGCCAGTCTGCTGTCTCAGCAATTCTATTTTAACTCCTGATAAAGTAACTTGAGCGGCCTCTGTTTCACTCCGCGCAGCATAGAAACGCTACGTGGACCATCCTAGGGGTGAGGGTTGTTATCGCTCCCCCTGCACGGACAGGGCCTCTGGAGCTGGTGCAGAAACTCTGCCCGCCACTTGATATTGAGTAACCTTGGTGATGCTCCTCCGCTGCCAGCGCAGACAGAGCTGCTTAATTCCCAATGTGAAATGAGATCGCTCCCAGCTGGCTGCACCCGGTGGTGCCCGGTGAGAGCCTGCAGACCCGCGCTCGCCTGAGTCAACGTGGGCACCAGGAAGCATCTGCCTTCGTGTAAACCAGGCGCAGTTCCTCGGGTCTCCTAACTGAATTCGGGTATGTGAAGAGAAGAAATGTGAAAGCCAGGTTTTCCATGAAGGCAAGCAACAGCTTAATAGAAATTTTTCCACGGCCTGCTATGAAAAGTAAAGCTAATAGTTATCCAGTGGCTTAAGTATTATTCCATTTTGATAGGAATCACAGAGAGAGAGAGAGAGATTAACCTAAATGTCCTTTTAAAAAACCTCATTTGTTTAAGTGATGTTTAATGTAACTGAAGAAAACACTGCTTCAGGAACAGAAAACAACTTTTCTAGTATGTGCTACCAAGTTCATTTCCAGCACGCCTGCCCTGGGGACCACAGTTAGTAGTGTGTTTTCTTTCCATGTTTCCACCTTCCCCATCCTTTATTTTACCAAGCACAAAAGGCTAGATTGAAATGAGAAGCCCTGGGTAGTGTATTGAAATCACCTGCAGGTGGCCTGCTCCTTGTTTTTCTTTCTCCCTTGGCAGCGACGCCCGACCATCTCAAAGGCAGTGTTCTGCCTCAGGTTCCCCTCTCTTCCTCCTCACTCCTCCCCAGAACTTGTCCAAAGTTCTCCCTGTGACCTCTGTCCTGCTTGACCAGAACGCCTCTGGCAGTTGTCCACACTGTGGTTAGCTTTTTAGTGGTAGATGTGATTGGTTTCCCAGAATTTATTTCCAGGGAGACTAAGAGTGGCTCCACTGCCGGAGCACTGAGAATCAGTTTCAATTTCTCATCCACTCCACCTCTCTACCTCTGTACGAGATTTTTTCCAGGGCCCACGTAAGATGATTTTTTTTTTCTCTTAAGATTTTCAGGGATGGAACTTTGGGACCTTGTGCTTACCAGGCAGGTGCTTGTGACGTTGAGCTGTCTATCTTCCTGGGCACCAGGGCCCATGTAACCAGAGGGAATGGTGTTGTGCATTGATGCTGGTCCTGGCCTGTAACCCCGAGAGTGAGATCCAATACCCACAGCGCAGACCACCAGCTACAGGGGAGCTCATCTCACTTGAGATGGAAAGCATGGCCCGGATACAGTGCACTGGGTGCGTCAGGGGACCCACTCCTGCATCATGATCCTCATAGCACCCTTTTAATTCACTGCCAGTGAAACACAGGGGCTCGATGATGCATTCATTTCGTGGGCACATGGAGCAGTTGCCAGCCTTCCACAGAGTCCGATCGTGCAGTGCTCATTAACCAAGAGAAGGACTTTGGCTTCTGTTTCTGGTGCCTGGAAAGCCATTGGAAGGACTGGAGCTCAAGAATCACATGATCCGACTCCTTGTTAACAGGACTGATCCAGCCCTGAGTGAAAAGTTCACAGGAAGGGGACGGTGGTGTGGAGGCAGCGGACCGGCTCGAGTTTGCTCAGGCAAGGGGCAGCGGTTGAATCCCTAAGTTCCCCCTGCAGTTGTTACGGACTGGCCATGCTTGAATAGAAGCAAGAGCCTCCTGAATAACTTAAGGACTCTTGACATGTGAAGGCAATCAAGGCATGTAAGGTCTCTCCCAAGGAATAAAATTAAAGCCTTTATTAAGACAGTTTAGGAACTAAATGTAGATGTCAGGTACAACGTTCTTCTCTGTCCTGCCTTTGCTGTTGCTTGTCTTGGCAGGTGGCAGTCCTGAGGAACATCCTGAAGGACGCAGAATAGCCCTCTGTTTTGTTCCCCTTGGACTTGTGTCATTCCATATGAAATACGTAAGAGGTCTCCAACTATCAAAGCCCCGCTGCCCTTTTCAGCCGTGCACCTGACACCTGCAGCCACACGGGTACGGTGCCCATCACTTTTACCTCTGTAGGTATTTGGCTTACCCTGAGTCAGCGCTGTCGTCTCGCAGGCCCACAGCATCAGCCGGGACAGGAAGCTTGTTAGAGATGCGGGTTCTCCTTGGCCCCTGCAGGCACGTTTGGATGTGCGGCTCTTCACCTGCAGTGGGGACTGAACCAAGGAGCTGAGCTATGTGTGCATCCCTTTTAACATTTCAATTTGAGACAGGATCTTGCTTGCTACGTGGCCCATGCTGCGTATGGATTTTTAATCCTCCTGTTCTAGAGTAGCTGCATGACGGGTGGGCACTGCCACGCCCAGTGGGATCCCGCTTCCGGCCTCCTGAATTAGACATGGGTGGGGTATTGTTCTCACCAAGCCTTCCGGGCACCCGACAAGGTCTGGAGCACGGCTGCTGTCTAGTTTGTTGTGTAACCTCGTTTCATCAGGCAGCTGACCTGTGTGCGCGGAGCAGGTCAGACCAGAACCCGCCAGCTTCGCTTGCTTGTTAGAGGCTAGGATTTGAATACGGCTCCGGTTTTGGAGTCAGAGCTCCTGCCTGCTGCCATCTCCCACTGTGCCCCCCAAAACCCTCCCTTCTGTTGTTCACAAAAGAGGACTTCAAAAACGGCGTTTCAGGGACCCTGTGCGCTTATTCTGTGTCTTCTCCATCTTAGCACTGCTTTGTCCCGCTCTTGATGGATGGAAAGTGGATACATCTTGTTCCCCTGCTTTAAGCTAAGTGAGTCGCAGTCATGCCCTTCTGGCGCCTTCCCTTCCCGGGTGCCAGGGCCGCGGTTGCTTTCTTTATTATTGGTGCTCTTTGTTCACCGGAAGTGAAGCAAAGTAATCGGAAGTGAGGCAAATCATACTCTAGCCGCGCCATTGGTTGTTTACATTTTCCAGCCAGAGAGGAGGATATTTATTTTTAGAACCTTCAGGGTGGCTTGGACTTAATCTTTATGGCTGCACGTTTTCACGTTGTCTTCCTATGCTTTGTGTTGCTTTGGATGCTGAGTGCCATTGACGTGGTGACTGGTGAGGAACTCGGCTCCACTACAAATGTACAGCAAGATAGATTTAGTTTAATTATTAATATGTGTCCCTTTCGCTGCCCGGCGCCGCGAGGTCGCGGCGTGCGTGAGGCCTGTCTGCCCCCAGTGCTGGCAAGCGCCACGTGGCCTCTTCCTTGCCGGCGGTCCTCGGAGGCAGTGCCCTCCCCAGTGCCAAGGACATCAAGAAGATCTTGGACAGTGTGGGCATCGAGACAAGATGACCGGCTCAATAAGGCCATCGGTGAGCTGAATGGAAAAATCACTGAAGATGTCATTGCCCAGGGGATTAGCAAGCTTGCCAGTGTGCCGGCGGGGGGCGCTGTAGCCGTCTCTGCTGCCCGTGGCTCTGCGGCTCTTGCTGCTGGATCTGCCCCAGCTGCTGCAGTGGAGAAGGAAGAGGAGAAGGAGAAGTCAGAGGATCTGACGATGACATGGGATTTGGCCTGTTTGATTAAATTCCTTCCTCTCCGCAAATAAAGCCTTTTTGTTTTTGTTTTAAATGTATTTAGTACAGAGTCGACAGGGTCTCACTATGTAGATCGGATTTGTAGTAATCCTTCTGTTTTCAGCCTCCTAAGTGCTGAGATTACAGATGTGTGCCACCCTGGGAATCAAACCCGGCCACCTCTCTCTGCCTAAGCAGGCACTTTAGTCTGCTGAGCTATTTGGCTGGCCCTAATAAGCCTTTTTTTGTCTGCCTGCCTGTCTGTCTGTCTATCTTCACATGCTTTTATACCATTATAAGGATTCCTATATGATTGCATAAAACTCACTCTAAATATGAGAAGAGATAGAATCTTTAGTCTAATAATAAACCAAAAGGGCGTATTCATTTGAAATCATTTAAAATTGCTGTCAAATTGTCAAGGAAAATGTCTACATTCAACTAATAGTGTCTTTAAGATTTAACACAACTTAAAAATGTTTTTTAATCTTTATTTAAGTATTTGGTACAGGGTCTCGCTATACAGCTCAGACTCATAGTGATCCTGCTGTCTCAGCCTCCCCAGGGTTGGGATTACACAAATCCCACACCTGGGTTTTGGTGGCTGGTACAGTGGTAAGGCATGCCGTACTAGGGATTGAACCTGGGTCCTTATGCTTGTGAGACCACTGAGTATATCCCTAGTCCAAAGCAATGTTTTTACTCCGCTGATATGGTATAAATAATGGGTACAACCAGTTTTTCCTATGTGCTTACTTGAAGGCTAAAATTAGATTCTTAGCTATATAGTACATGATCCAGCTGTTAGCATACAGTTGATTTTCTTCCTAACATAAATGCTGTGATCTGATGTGTCCTCAGTCTGCATGGATGGAGAGGTAGATGTGGGCTGGAATTGTTTTTTTCCACTGTTGGTCATAGTCCAATGGAAAATAACTGATAGAAATTTAGGAACCTGGAACTGTTAGAAACTTTACACCTGGGATTCATAACCTGTAAGACAGATGAAATATCTGCTTTCCTGCAGTTTCCACACAATTATTTTAAGCACAAATCAAGTAATGGTGGCAAAGGTTTTCCATTGTAAGAAGTATCAGTAGCACTGACTCTTAAAATCAGTGATCTGGAAAAAAAGATTTTGTAGACCTGGCTCACCGTAGACCCCTCTCCGGGAGCAGCATGTTACGGCTATTATTTTTATAATTAACTGTGGAACTGGAGTCCTCCCCATGCGTAACAACCTTGATTTATAGCAGGAGGGTTATGAGAGGCTTTGTACTGCTAAGAATAGACTACACTCAGATTTTAAAATACAGTTTGCCTAGAACACATGCTATTGTGAAATACCAAAATGGTGCTCCTGACCTGAATGTTTCCAAAGTTTCCTGGGAATTCTTGGCTGAACACTGCCTCTATACTCCCAGCCTTACAAATGACAAATTGGCCTACGCACCTGGCTCATGCAGATTAAGGATGTAGCAGTTTTTGTTTCAATTTCTTCTTTTGCTCTTATTTCTTCTTTATCATACACTCTAACAAGTCATATAACTTCTCTGTTTTTCTCCTTTTGACATCTGTTCATCTTACTGTATCGTTTTCCATTTATTCTCACTGTGAATTATATTTCTGCCTCTCTTCCTCTTGTTCCTCTTACATAAAAAAGTCAGACTTAGTAACCATCCATTATGTTTCAACATCTTTACAATCAGCTCAAGAAAAGTTTTAGGGCCTAGTATACTTCCTGACGTGGTATTATACATATGAAAATTATTTATGATCAGTTATGTAAACCAGTGGTTAAAAATAGGCATACATTTTTATTAACATCACTGGCGACTTGCCTTTGTTCAAACTCCCAGAGCTGTATTTGGAATTTATAGATTGGAGTAGCTCTGAGCTGAACCCTGGCATCTGGAGGTAGGAGGCAGGCAGAAATAAAGCGACAAAGGTCGCAGCAGTTGTGTCACTTCTCAGCTCAAAGGCACCACAGGCTATCCTTCCACTTGGTGTTAAAAGCCAGTGTTCTTGTTGTGACCCACAAGGCCTTGCGCTGGCTACCCCTCCCCCTACTTTCTGGCCTAACACTGACGTTTGCTCCTCCCTTTTCACTCAGCCTGCACCCAACTTCCCTTGCGCTTTCCCAGGACCTAGAACCTGCTTTACTGGGACGTTGCCACGATGTGCAGCCCGTGATGCGGCATCCTCACCACACCCTGTTCCTTTCCCTGTATCTTCCTCTGGCCACTTGGGCGCCTTGCACGCCGCCATTGGCTCTTGCCGTCCAGCCCCTCCCTGGAACCTACGCTCTTTGTGGACCGACCGGCAGCTCTTTCTCTGTTTGCTGTGGGCTCCCTCTGCCTACAATAGTTCTCTGCCGCTGGTGGATCCCTCAAAATGACATTGTGAGTGAGGAGACAGACGTCCTCAGAGGACGCTTGATGCTGAAATCGTGACATCCTGACTGTGGAGAAGGGAGACTTGTCCTAGGGTTTAGCTCTGCCTCTGCCGCGGTGCCAGCAGTTGCCCTCTCGCCTCCTTGTCCCTTTTCTTGGCTGTTTCTTTCATGTAAAGCATCGATGGAACTTCTGCACTGTGTTCAGCACAGCAGTGGATCCTAGGAGGTCCGAGATGTGCTCCAGAGCTGGGACCCCCAGCAGGGAGGGGAGGCGGGTACACGTGGCTGCAGAAGAGACCACCGTGGCTGGGTGGTGCAGGGGAAATGTCACGGGAAATCAGGCCTTCCGGCTAATGTGTCAGCAGTGTGACACCGAGCAGTTCAGGGTAGCTGGAGATGTCTGGGGATGTCGGAGTGAGGAGGGGAGATGTCCTGGGGAAGGGGCCTCTGGGTGAACTGTTGTGAGGCCGTGTGTGGAGCTGTGTCGGCACAGGCACAGCAGCTGCGGTGCAGGCCAGGAGCAGCCAGGCTGGCCTCCTCCTGAGAACATTCGGAAAGCAGCGGGGGCAGCATCCCTCAAACGGTAACATGTGTTGCCAATATCCATTTAAGGGCATACAAACTGAAATAATTTCCAAAATAAGGGACCAGAGGGTTCTTTTTTCCGTGGCAGGTCTGCTTGTGCTTTACTAATCCTATGAGATTTTGTGTGTGTGTGTGTGTGTGTCTGCTCGCCTGCTCTGGAGAATGGCCCGTGGGCCTTTGGCATCCTAAATATACACCTGCCTCTGAGCTGTGAGTCGACCGCACCTATAGACTTGCTTTCCCCTTTCCGTCTTCCCAGGACACCTCAATTACTGTGCTCCTTGGGCATGCTCGGCGGTGCTCTACCAACCAGACTGTGTTTCCAGCCTGCCCGTATTCTTTAAGATGAGGGCTTATTTACTAATTGTATTTTGTGCCATTTGTTATGAAAGAACAAGTAGTTATAGGAAAGCACTATGCTAGAACTAGCTTTAAGTTCTTTGCAAGAACGAGTTTAAGAGCACTAACCATCCCCAAACCGGATTTGTTGATTGGCTAGGTGAAGGGTGCTTTATTTTATATATTGAAGTGTGATTGTCTTAGTCCATATTGTGTTGGCATAGCAGATGGCCTTAGGTTGGGTACTGTATTGTATTTGGTACAGGGTCTCACTGCACAGCTCTGACTCCTGGTGATCCTCCTGTTTTCAGCCTCCCCAGTGCTGGGATTATAAGTGTGCACCACCACACCTGGACTCAGTAGCCGGTTCAGTGCTCGCGGGGGCAGGGGTTCCAGGATGCGATGCCAGGGATTGAACCCCAGTCCCTGCGCTTGCCTAAGCAAATGTTTAATATGCTGAGCTATCTCACTGGCCCAGGCTGGGTACTTTATAATGAGTAAAAATCTGTTAGCTGTAAGCTGGGCTATGAGGACCAGCTTACAGCTAACAGATTTTGGGAAGTGTGGCCAATTCTACTTATTTCTTAAGGTCACTGTGACAGGTAAATGATTTACTTACTGTACACGAAGTGCCTAGAACTGATGCATTCACAGCAAGCCTCAATCAAGTCAGCATTGCCAATAGGCCGAGGCTGCTGGTTGCCTCTGAGAGCTGCAATCCCAGCTCTCGCTCCCCCAGGACCCCTTTTGTGAGACCTTGAGATGGGTTCCTGAGACCAGTAGGAGTTGCTGGTTGGCTTAGCCGTTGAGTAGCCAGGGCACCGCCCATGGCCAGTTCTGTCCTCTCCTCTCATGGTGGAAGGGGCTATCACAGGACAGCCGCCCAGTCCTGGTGCCTTTGTGCTGGGGAAGCAGGCAGAAGGGAGGAGCTAGGGAGGGAGATGCGCCACTCCCGATCTTGTCAGTCCCAGAGGCGACCTCTTCCCAGCAGACCCGCCTCTAGCAGCAGCTCAGCTATTCCGTCACAAGCCATTCATGCTTCCAAGGTCTCACCTCTGAACGCTGGAGGCTTTGAGGGGACGTGTCAGATCGGAGCCATAACTTTCTCCCTTACCCTCCCCTGGGCTCCGGGTGACTCCAGAGATAGAGCCCAGAACCTTCACACTGAGCCACCTCCTCGACCTTTTCATTTGAAGTTTTTTAGCTTAGAAGTAGGCTTTTAAAATTTTTAATATAATACAGTTAGTTATTAAGAAAATATAGGGCCCGCCAGATAGCTCAGTGCATTAGAGCTCTTCTTACGTAGACTCAGGGATCGGGGTTTGATCCCCAGCGTACCGAGCTGACCCCACCCCTGGGCACACTTGGATGGTGATTGAGGTTGGATGTGTTGGCACACATCTGTAATCCCACCACTTGGGAGGCTGAAAACCGGAGGATCACTATGAGTCCAATCAGTGTAGTGAGACCCTATAGACCCTGTACTAAATACATAAAAAAGTATAAAAGAGTACTTATCTAACTTCTATGAAAAAATAAAGTTTCATAGCAAAGGAATTAGAGAATAACAGTTCACTGACAGCAAACCGCTTAGAGCTTTCAGTGATAGTAAATGGCCCGCTGCCCCTCGTGGGCCACTGCAGTGGTTGATACATTGTGCATCCTGATCTTAAAAGAATGGCCACAGTGTTAACTCAGAGTACAAGTGATACATGGGAAAGACTCTTACCAGGAAGAAACAAATAACAGTACAAAACTTTCCCTTTAAGAAACTGGTGGCACAAGTGAAACATAATTAGCATATATGGCATACCATTAGCATATATATTTTGGGAACAATAGAACAGATAATTTGCGAATTATTAGAACTTCTTACTTCCTATTCATCTGTTCATTAATTCAAATCTCTCTCTTTCTCCCCCCCCTCAAGAGAACCATGTATTATTTAAGCTTGTGTCTGACTTATTCCAGTTGACGCTATACTCTCAGGTTGCACCCATTTGCCTGTGAATGCCTCAGTGTATCCTTCCTTATGGGAGAGTAACACCCCACCGTGTATAAATGCCAGTTTCTTTTATCCGCTCATCTGTTATAGACTGTTTCCATGACGTAGCTGTTCTGAATTACGCTGCTCTAACCGTGGGTGTGTATGCATTCCTGTACTGTGAGGTCTTTAACTCTCTGGGGAAGATACCTAGAAGGGGGATCGCTGGATCCCAAGTCTCACGTTGCCCACCTTGGGCTCAAACCCGCGGTCTTCCTGCTTTAGCCTCCCAGAATGCTGCAGTTACAGGCCTGTGCTGCTGTGCCCAGCCCCGCAAGCTGGTTCTTACTGAGGCATCTTTCCAGGATGGGCTGAGCTTCCTGCCAAGAAGCAAACCCTGTCCTAGGTCTTCAGTAATGTCTTCCACAACTTGTGCTATAAAACTGAAAGCAATAGCAATGTGTCATCATGCAGGCCTAAAGATTAAAAGCCTAAAATGAGGATGGTGGCAAAGCTAGGGTCCCTGTGGCCTGTAGGGGTGGAACCTTCTCTGCCTCCTTCAGCTTCTGGTGGCCCTGGAGTGTGCTTGCTTGTGGAACTATGGGCCCTGCCTTCACAGGGGCCTCTTGCTATGTCTTACTGATTTCCTGGGCTCTGGTTCCTCAACTGAGGACATCCACCATACTGGATTAGTGCCTCCTCTGGTAACCTCATTTTAACCTGGTTATACCTGGAAAGGCTATTTTTTACCATTCACAGGTATCTGGTCCCAGGACTTCAGTGTATCTTTTGGGGGAATACAGTTTCACATGCTGACACATCAGATCATCTCCATCTCCCCGCCTTTTTTTTAGTTTTTTGAGACAGAATCTCCCTATGTAGTTTTAGCTAGACTTCAACTCACTGTGTAGCCCAGGCTAGCCTTGAACTCATGGCAATCCTCCTGCCTCAGCCTCTGGAGAGCTAGGATTACAGCCATGTGCCACGACACCCAGCTTCTCTCTACTGGCTTCTGCCTATTTGATGCAGAGTTCTCACTATATAGTGCGGGCTGGCCTTGAACTCATTATGTAGCCCAGGCTGGCCTCAGACTCCAGGGGATTCTCTTGTCTCAGCCTCTCGAGCGCTGGGATTATAAGTATGCACCACCATGCTGGCTTTCTCCTGGCTTCTAGTAGTTATAAAATAGTGATATCTTTATCAAGTACCTGGCTGATACTCTTCTAGTATAAGATCACTCCTCAGCATAAAGCTTTATGTCATATAAATTAGTTATTGATGGAAGAACTTTATAAATTCTAAAGTTAGATCAGTTTGAGTTCTATAGCTCAGTTTTGGATGTAGAAGCTTGAAAGATCCAGGCCACTGATGAGGACAGGACCTCAGAAGTGTCTTTTTCCCCTTAGGAAAAGAAACACTCACAGCCTATGACATTTTGGTGACTAGGTTGCCACATGTGGTACAGCCATAGTCTTAGGAAGGCATCACACAGCCAAGTTCACCTTGCTATGGAATCAGTCCCTGGCTTTGAAAATGCAAGAGTTCAAGGTAGTTAGGGTTTATGTGGTGAATTCTGACAGTGTTTTGGTGAATTTTGCGTGCCTGTCTTGTAGAGGGCCAAGTGCAAAGTTCCAGCACCCAGGGCTGAACAATGCCAGAGCAGATCAGAATGCTTGAAGGCCTTTGGGGAATGAACCCCACTACACCTTCTCAGAAGGGATAGCAACCCCATTTCCCAGAGTTGACGCTGAGTTTCCAAGAGATTAAATGCTCCCCGATGTCTCAAGTGTGGTAAGCAATGCTAAACAGCAGTTGATGTCTGGAGTCTGTCTTGATAATTAGCCTCTTGTCACTGAAACAGAAGGCTGCCTTTTCACTGTGGGTGCAAATTCCCCCTCAAATGGCTCTCACTGAACAACTGGAAAGACAGTAGTACTAAGCATTGAGTGATGCAGTGACGAGAATCCAGGAAATAGATTGAATGTCATTCTCAGTTTGAGAGCATCATTCCAGGGCTGTTCTGGAATATTCTAATTTTCCATGGTTTTGCAAGAGATAGGAGTACATTCCTGCCCCACTGGAGTTAGGGCTAGCTGTGTGAAATTGGAGCAAACATCATCCTTGTAGCTCCTTGGCGGAAGTCCCAAGAGACAGCAACGGCACCATATCCCATCGCCTTGCCAGGTGAAGTCACAAGTGTGCACGGAGGCTTTCCCCTGTCTCAGCTCTAGGTGACCATGGTGAGCAGAGCCCCTGCCAGCTTGTGTTTCTTCCTGCAGAGAAAAGAAACCCTTAAGAGATCTTGGAATTATTTGTAGCTGCTGCATATTCTACCTGATTGTGACTGATGAAGTAAATTTAGGAATAATAAGATATAGAAAGGAGAAATTCAGTAAGGGTTTCCCATAGAGAATTATTTTAACAATGGCTTTTTAAAAATGCTTCTTTTAGTCAACTCTTAGTATTTCCAATGGAATGCATGGGACAATTAGCTGACCATCTAGTTCTATGACTTCACTTTTTTCTTCTGTATTCTAAGCTTTGATCCATCAAGAAGTACTTGTCCGTTGTCTCTGTGCTAGAATATT
>PVKN010017192.1:0-17406 GCA_004027915.1 Capromys pilorides | reverse complement strand
AAGAGTGTCCTCTCTAATTCTTGGGTGTCCAAAAGTGGGGCTCATGGCAGGCAGTTGGATAGTGCTGGTCTTACAGGATGAGCGATTATTCTGCCGAGTGGTTCAGAGCTAAGCGCTCTGAGAGGGGTGGGGCCGGGCCAGGAGAGAGGCAGCTAAAGGTGGCCCTAGAAGGCGCTTCCTCTGCCTGGCCCCTCCCTCCGCTCTCCACTTCCCAGCTCCCCGTTGAACAGCTCTCTTCTCTGTGCCCTGCCCAGCCTTTCTTCCTAGGAGCAGCCCACTGTGGATGAGACCTTGAGCCAAGCTGGCCGCTCTGCTGAGCTGGAGTTGTGTCCTGATCGCAGCAGCGGTGGGAAAGTGGCTAAAATGGGTTTTCAGGGAGAGAAAGCTGCTCCTTCAAGATGTGAGTGGTGCACGCGTGTATATTAACAGATTGTTTTTGGATAATAATATTCGTATTGTCTTGAATTTTATCAGCCCTCGGGAGGCTGAGGCAGCAGAATCGTTGCGAGTTTGAGACCAGCCTGGGCTACGAAGCGAGCTCAAGGCCAGCCTAACTGCACAGTGAGGCCCTGCCTCAAGAATACAAGGAAAACTGTGGTTGGTGAGCGCTAAAGATGGGGCTGTGCCAAGTTAAACCTGCGCCCGATTTCACGTGGTTAAGTGGGTCTTTAAGGGCATCCTTCCCCTCTTTGGAGGCCATTGTTCTTTTACAAGGAAAATGGACTTTCGCAGGTCTTCAGAGAAAGATGCTTCCGGCCCCTCCTCCCATGCAGTGTCTCTAGTCTGTCTTAAGCCCCAAAGGCTTTCCTAGCCCCTCTCCCTGTCTGGACTTTGTGAGGCTCTGAAGCCCATCCTCCACAGGCTCTAAGGAGGTGTCAGTCTCTGTGTGTGGTCTGAAACCTCTGGCTTCTCTGGATTATCTATAGGGAGTGATTAAGAAAAAAGGAGAAAGGAAAACCTAAGTCACACTTAGACCTCTTATGTAGCCCTGATACAGGAAGAAAAACTGATCTGGGGTGAATAAACTCCAATAGGGAACCTCCAAAAGATATAGAGAAAACCGATCCCCAGCCTGAAAAGTACCTGGGATGAATTCGTGTTCTCTAAAACGGAAGAATGAATTTTACGAACAAACGGAGGTAATCAGCAGAACATAGTTATCAAGGGAAAGAAGGCTCCTGTCCAAGAGAGGGACAAAACCGGGGGGACCCGAGTAGGTGTTCCCCAGAAGCTGTCTCTTCCAGGGACTTTTATAGAGGAAAACCATACAGTGAGGAGGATCTAAGGTTGGAGAAGACATGGGAACTGGCTTAGGTGGGTACAAGGTGGGACAAAACTGTGGTCAACCAATGAGATAATAAGCACCATTGCTCAGGAAAAACTGATTAAAATCAGGACCCAATGGGAAGGCAAGTCACATAGCAAGTGGGCAAGAATACAGAGTAAAGTCTCTTCATGTTGGACTTGGGCTGGTGCTCTTTTTAGGCTCTTTCAAGGTGATAGATATTTACTTAGCATATCAATCCCTGACACCCACCCTTAAGGAAGTATGTAGTGGCTTTTGTTTACTCTTGTCTTGAGCTCTGGCCCTCAGCGAGGAGTGTCTGTCTCTAGTTGTAAAGTCACCTTTTCTTCCCTGTCCTCCTTGAGGGCCTGGCTCTGTCTGACTGCCTATAATATTTCTATTTAATTCAGCTGCCTACAACAGCCCCAACTGCTGATCTCTAAGCTTGCTAATGTGGAATCTTCTGTATCATACAATGGAATAAATATTCACACTGAATAGCGGTTGAATGGGAGCCCCCTAAAAGGAATCTCATATCCTAACCTTTCAGCTCCCTAAATGTTTCCTTATTTGGGAAACAGGGTGGAGCACGGTGGTGTGCACCTCTGATCCCTGCTCCCTGGGAGGCCAAGGCAGGAGGCTCATAAATGTATGCCTAGTCTGGGCTACTTAGTGAGATCCTATCTCAAAATACACGATAAAGATGCACTGGGGGTGTAGCTCAGTGCAAAGGCCCTGGATTCCATCCCCCCACAGTGTAAAAAGCAGAACAGAATGTGTGAAGGCAGGGAGATGGAGAGTGAGTGTTCAGCCGGTGCAGCTGCGGTTTGGGAAGTGACAACATCAAAGTATCAGAGATGATAAACTGGAAGAGTTTGTCATCCTGGTTCTTTTTTTTTTTTTTTTTTTTAATTTTATTTATTTATTTATTTATTTGTTTGCTTGTTGTGTTTGTTTGTTTCTTTATTTATTCATTTTGTGGCTGGCTCAGCCTGCCCTGGTGGTGGCGCTGGCGCAGCATGTGGTGCCGGGAATTGAACTGCAGTCCCCGCAGTTGCCTGAGCCCTCCTAAGCAGGAACTTTCGACCACTGAACCATCTCGCCGGCCCGTCATCCTGGTTCTTGTCTCGGCCTAAGAAGTCTATATTTATAGTTCTAAAAATATGCTATTAGAATACCACCAAATTAATTCTAATCTAGCACTCCCAGTGCAACCCATGGTGAAAACAAAGACGCTAGGAGCCTAGGGGCCTATGTTCAGCCACAAAGATGGCTTTCCTGAACAAAAGAGTGTGACCCAGGGCCACACCTGGGCTTTATTCAGTCCAGAAGGGGCGTAGCTTGAGAATCCTGGAAAGTAGGTGAGCATTGCGAGCTGAGCTAGGTAGGCGACCTGTGTTTACCTCTGCCATATGCAGAGAAAATAATTTGTGTTACGCTATTGAGATAATATCTAATGTTTTGGGAGTCTGGTGTTTCAGCTTTGATGTAGTATTTCAAGCCCCAGGAAGTCATAGCCTGTATCTCGAGGCTCAATCCCAACTGGCAGCGTGGAGCATTAGCTCTTTTTATTTATTTATTTATTTGTTTGCTTGTTGTGGTTTTTTTTTTGTTCCTTTATTTATTCATTTTGTGGCTGGCTCAGCCTGCCCTGGTGGTGGCGCTGGCGCAGCATGTGGTGCCGGGGATCGAACTGCAGTCCCCGCAGTTGCCTGAGCCCTCCTAAGCAGGTGCTTTAGACCACTGAACCATCTCCCCGGCCCAAGCTCTTCATCCTGCTTCGACCCAGCTCACATTAAAGAGCAGCATGTGGGCCCACGAGATAACTCAGTGGTCAAAAGCGCTTGCTTAGGCAAGCTTAGGCAGCCGCAGGGACCACGGTTGAATCCCCAGCTCCACATGCTGGCCAGCCCCACCCCCAGGGCAGGCTGAGCCAGGCATAGAAAAAAAAAAAAAGAGCAGCAGGTGTAGGTTACCAGGGAAACACACTTGCCACCTTCAAAGACTATCACCAGCACCTCAGCTAGACCAGTATATATTGCTTAAGGCCTTTTGTTGGGGGGGGGGGTCTTTTCGAGACAGGGTCTCTTATGCAGTTCAGGCTGGCCTTGAGCTCACTTTTGTAGCCCAGGCTGATCTCAAACTTACATCGATCCTCCTGCCTCAGCCTCCCAGGTGTGCGCCACCACCCCCGGCTGCTTAAGGCCTATTGAAAGGATAAAGAGAAGTCCTAGCCACCTCTGTACATGTCAATATAAGGAAATAGGGTCAGGCTCAGCCAAAATGGAGACAGTTGCTCTTCCTTCAAGGAGAGCTGCTCAGTGTCCTCCACAATAAATGGTGATGGATGCACAACAATGTCGTTGTACCTAAGGCCATTCAAATGCACACTAAGACTGGTTGAACTGTTGGGTATGCTAGTGCACACCTGTAATCCCAGGATTTGGGAAGCTGAAGCAGGAGGATTGCTGCAACTTTGGGGCCAGCCTGGGCTACATTGGGAGTTTAAGGCCAAGCTGGCCTGCATAGCAAGACCCTGTCTCAAGCAGGAGGATCAATGTGAGTTCGAGACCAGCCTGGGCTACAAAAGTGAGCTCAAGGCCAGCCTGAACTACATAGCAAGACTCTGTCTCAAAAAGACAAAAAAAAAAAAAAAAGAAGAATTAGCCGGGCTGTGGTGGTGCACGCCTGTAATCCTAGCACTTGGGAAGCTGAGGCAGGAGGATCAGTTCAAGTTCAAGACCAGCCTAGGCTATAAAAGTGAGCTCAAGGCCAGCCCGAACTGCATAGTGAGACCCTGTCAGCAGCTTATTTATTTATTTATTTATTATATTTGACACAAGGTCTCACTACATAGCTCAGACTCCTAGTGATCCTCCTGTTGTCAGCCTCCCTACTGCTGGGATTACAGGCATGTGCCACCATGCCCAGACTGGGTAGCTGGTTCAGTGCACAAGGGGTGGGGGTTGTGGTCTGTGCAGCTGATGAGGCCAGGGATTGAACTCCAGTCCCTGTGCTTGCCTAAGCAGGCACTTAGTCTGCTGAGCTATCTCACCAGTCTAGCTCTTTTTTTTTTTTTTTTTTTTTTTTTTTTTTTTTTTTTTATCTTTTTGTGACAGGATCTCACTATGCAGTTCAGGCTGGCCTTGAGCTCACTTTTGTAGCCCAGGCTGGTCTTGAACTCACATCATTCCTCCTGCCTTAGCTTCCCAAGTGCTGGGATTACGGGTGTGCACCACCACACCTGGCTCCGGCCTAGGTGTTTTAAAAATATTAAAAAAAAAAAAAAAATAGGATCTAGCTCAGTCACTAAGTTGCCCAGGCTGAACTTTCCAACCTCCTGTCAGCAGCCTTCTCAGATTGTTGGGATTGCAGGCATGTGATGTCACATTGAACAACAGATGTGTCTCTTTCTTTTTAGCTTTTATTTTATTTTTTAAATTTTGTATTCATTTTAATGAGAAAAAAAGATAAAATAGCAATGAAACAGTTTCAAAATAAGTTAGTAGGAAGACATGTTTCTTTAATGAAAGAACTTGCCTCTAAATACCCTCCCTTCCTTCTCCAGGGGCTATAACACCAGCAGGAATGTCTCCGTGGTTTCCAGAGTATACACTGCTGTAAAAAGGGGGCGGATGCCAAGTTCTTATTAACCCGCACTGCAGTTAGCACCTATTAAAAAAATCAGTACTACACGTATGCAGTGCATAATGATTATATTTAATGTGCTCATCATCTGTTTTTTAATTTTTAATTTTTTTTGTTCTTTAATTTTTCTTTTATTACTTCTAAGATATTGTTTCATAGTCTCCTGGCTTCCAAAATTTTTTTTATTTATGTATTTGGCACAGGTCAAACTACATAGCTTGTGTGCTGCGACACCTGGCCTCTGTGGCCAGCTCAGTGCACCTGGGGGGTGGGGTCATTGGAGCACGTGGTGCCAGGAATTGAATCCTGGTCTCTGCGCTTGCCTAACTGGGAGCTTATTCCACTGAACTATCTCGCCAGCCCTGTTTTTTTTTTTTGTCTTTTTGAGACGAGATCTTGCTATGCAATTCAGGCTGGCATTGAGCTCACTTTTGTAGCCCAGGCTGGTCTTGAACTTGCACCGATCCTCCTGCCTCAGCCTCCAAAGTGCTGGGATTACAGGTGTGTGCCACCACACCTGGCCTTTTTTAAAAATGTATTTTAGGGGCCGGCGAGATGGTTCAGTGGTCTAAAGCGCCTGCTTAGGAGGGCTCAGGCAACTGCGGGGACTGCAGTTCGATCCCTGGCACCACATGCTGCGCCAGCGCCACCACCAGGGCAGGCTGAGCCAGCCACAAAATGAGTAAATAAAGAAACAAACAAACACAACAAGCAAACAAATAAATAAATAAATAAAATTTAAAAAAAAAATGTATTTTAGTACAGGGTCTCACTACATAGGTGGGATTCATAGTGATCCTCTTTTTTTCAGCCTCCCAAGTGCTAGGATTAAAGACCTGCACCATTACAGTCTTCATCACCTTTTGTCTCCCCCGCCCTTTTATTAATTACATTTTTAAAAATAAGGCTGGGCCGGAGAGATGGCTCAGTGGTCTAAAGCACCCGCTTAGGCAAGCTTAGACAACCGCAGGGACCACAGTTTGATCCCTGGCACCACATACTGCACTAGCCCTATCCCCAGGGCAGGCTGAGCCAGCCATAAAAAAAAAGGGGGGGGTGGGGAGATATCTCCATGGCACAAGTGCCTGCCTGGCAAGTGCGACGTCATGAGTTCAAACCCTGATCCCACCAAAAAATTAAAAATAAAAATAAAGCTGGACAGTGTCTCTCATGCCTGTAATCCCAGCACTTGGGAGACTGAGCATGGGAGGCTCACCATGAGTTTGAGGCCAGCCTGTGCTACACATGTCCCAGGATACCTCAGCTGCATAGAGAAAGGCTGTCTCAAACAAACAAAATTGAAAACATTTGTTTATTTTGCAGCACTGGAGATCTGAAGATTGAATCCAGGGACTCTGTAGTGAGCTACAACCCCAGGCTTTTAAAATTTGAGACAGGGTCTCACTAAGTTGCCAAATTGCCCAGGCTGGACTGGAACTGAACGACCTCTCTGCCTCTGCCTTTTAGGTTTACCGGTGTGTACGAAGCATGCCTGTCTTCAGCCAAAGTTTTATGGATGAGGATAGAAGGAGCCATCGAAGATATAGACATGCTTCTATGTACGTACCAAGTAGCTCACAAAAATATTTCTCTTTTGTGATAGTTGGAATACAAAAAATCCACAAGCATATTTTAATTTACATTATACTGATTTATCATATGTCAGTGAATACATATGTTAAAATACATTTAACTGTCAATCTAATACTGGTAAATTATGATAGTGGGGCCCCCAAAACTGTTTCCCTTTATAAATGAATTGATTCTTAGTAAACCCCATAGGCTCTTGAATTTCACTGAGATGTACACCAACAGGTCTGCCGGAGCTGGGCAATTGTGTGGTCTCCTTCGGAAAAGACGCTCTACCCCCTGGGACTGAGGCTGATTAACCTTGGCCTAATTGTGGTCTTCAGCTGTCACTCATTTATTATTTATCTTCATACCCTCTAACCTGGTTCTCTATCCATTTTAAACAAACAAGACAGCCCTAAGGGCTCTATATTAAGCTCTCTCTTAATATAGACTTGCTTCCACTCAGCCAGGGGCCTGCGCCTCGACAGAGAAGGTGGGAGGCTCGGGTGGAGCTCAGGGGATCGCTTGCCCAGAGTCCAAGGCCTGGGCTAAATCCCCAGCACTGCAAGACAAACAAACAACAGAAATGGGCTGGAAGGCTGGGCGTGGTGGCACATGCCTATTATCCCAGCACTTGGGAGGCTGAGGCAGAGGATCAGTGTGAGTTCAAGACCAGCCTGGACTACAAAAGGGAGCTCAAGGCTAACCTGAATTGCATAGGGAGACCCTGTCTCAAAAAGACACACACACACACACACACACACACACACACACGCACACACACAAAGAAATGGGATAGAATCTTGCAGGATCAGATACAGAATGTTCAAGATGAGGAAATCTTGACTTTTTTTGCTGGGTTTGTTTTGTTTTTCATACTGGGGATCAAACCCAGGGCTTTGGGCAGGTAGTCAGACATCGCTGAGCTACATTCCTGGCCCAATTTTTATTTTATTTTTGAAAATTTTTATGTATTTAGTACAGGGTCTACAGGGTCTCACTACACAGATTGGACTTACAGTGATCTTCCTGTTTTCAGCCTGCCAAATGCTGGGATTATAGGTGTGTGTCACCACGCCTGGTCACAATTGCCCTCTCACTGCTCCGGGAGGTAGGGCCAACACAGCAGGCCGGGGCCCCTGCAGTTTTTTTTTTTTTTTAAATAAATAAAATCTTTTATTCATTTGATGCAGGGTCTCACTATGAAGCTTGGATTCCTGGTGATCCTCCTGTCTCAGCTACCCCATTGCTGGGATTATAGGTGTGCACCACTGCACCCAGTTGCGGTACTGGGGATTGAACACGGGTCCAGGCACTTAGACTACTGAGCTATCTCCCCAGCTCTCTTTGGGTTCTTCAAGGATTAGAAGACTAAAAACCTATTGGAAGGAAAGTCTAAGGATGTGACATCAGCACCTATCAGCAAAGGCCGGAAGCAAAGCTTCAGCACATAACTCTTGGCTTGTGCATTAGGATGGATTTTTTTTTTTTTTTGGCTGGCTCAGGTTGCCTTAAGGGTGGGTCTGGGAATCTAACTGCTGTCCCCTGTGCCTGACTGGGTTGCCTGCATAGATACTTAAACCACTGAGCTAACCTGAAAGCCCCCTGTGCATTAGGGCGAGGTTCTCAAGTTCTTAGCAGCTTCCAGAGTAAACGCAGAGTAGTCTAATGATGGTGGAGCTGCCTGCTGATGCACCACAGGGCCTCCTCCCTCTCACTTGGAGCACAGCCTCAGGCCTCTCAGATACCACTGCCCTCAGACCAAAAGGCTTGGAGTTTGCAGACCCTGAGCACATCCTTCTGTACACCTCAGCCACATCTCCATTACTTAGGTAAAGTCAGTGCTGTATACATGCTGTATACATGTCTGTGCGTGCTCAGTGTAAACATAATTCTTTTGCCTGCCTGGCACTAATTCTCCGTCCAAGGTTGGGTGTGGAACCTGCAGGTGCAGAGGACCCGCTGAACTGTGCCTGTCTCAAGCACCCAACCTCTCAAATCATAAACACTTAGGAGTATTCTGCCTAGGTAAGTGTCACAGTGTGCACTGCTTTCCTTATCCCTGAGCTGGGATGCCATTTACATTAGTGACCAAAGCCTTCACTCTGTCTTCCTCTACACATTGGACATGGCGTCCCATTTCCTCCTTATCTTTTCTTTTTTCCCAATACTATGGATTGAACCCAGGGACATTCTACCACAGAGCTGCATCTCCAGCCCTTTTTGTTCTTTATTTTGAAACAGGGTCCCATCAAGCCACTAAATTGTCCAGGTTGGACTAGAAATTATAATCCTCCTGCCTCAGCCTCCCAGAGCACTGGGATTATAAGCCTGTGCCATCACTTGGCTTTGGGCACAATCTCTTGAGCTGCCTCAACTCTCTCTGTCCTTAGTTTGTCATTGGAAGGAAGGAAAAGCTCTTTAATCCATTACTTTTGTTGGCTCTCTTCCTATTTCCAAGGTTCCTCTTTAAAATACAGACCCTTGGGGGCTGGGGAGATAACTCAGTGGCACAAGCGCCTGCGTGGCAAGTGCAAGGTCGTGAGTTTGAACCCTGGTCCTGCATAAATAAATAAATAAATAAATAAATAAATAAAACAGACCCCAAGCCTGGAGCGTTCCCTTGAGTGAATGTCCTGGGTCTGCTCTTCATGAGGGTCCCAGGTTATTTTTGTTGGCATTGTTTTAGTTTGCGCACATTTACTAAAATTGATATGTTTAATTCTCTCTGCAACGAACACCCTGATTGCCTGTGAGAAAGACACCGGTTTCAGGTCATTTTTTGTAAATCACCAGGATAATTTTGGAAACACATGGAGTCCAGGTCTTCTCACTTGTCAGCAGCCTTGGAACCCCTGGGAAGCCTTGTAGAAGCAGGGTGCTGGGCCCCACCCTTGGGCACCCGTTTCCCTGAGCCTAGAGTGGAGCCTGAGAAGTTCGTTCCCACCGGATCCGAGCACAGTGCTGCGGCTGCGGGCCTGGACCTGCAGAATGCCCGCCCGAGAAGGCTTCGAATAGGTGGCAGACCTGCCCCAGCCTTCCCCCTGCGGGGATTACGCGTCTCCGTGCTAAGCTCAGTCTCTTAGTTTGCTCTTAAATCAGTTTACTCGGGAGTCACTGTGCAAGGGAGTCACCTGCCAGGGGCAGCTGGCTCCGGGCCTGGTCCGCGAGGAGCAGCGCCGCCTAAGTGACCAGTAGCCGGAGACACTGAGACCAAAGGGCGCCAACCGCAGCAAGTCCGCGAGAACCCTTCCTTAAATCGACTTTGCTCGAGAGCCGAAACTACCAATAAATACAACTTATTTTTTCAGTGCTGGGTCCGCGGCATGCGCTCTGCCTCTGCGCTAATCCTCATCCCTCCCGAAACGATTTCTTATTCTTATTTTAAAGTTTTGTTGTGGATTTCAGTTTGCTGTCTTTTTCTCGGGCACGCCAGCAACATGATTTGGGGAGTTTCCGGTTCCAAGTCCGAGAACTTCCCGACTTTGGCGACGCAGCCTCGCGGAGGCGTCCAAGGCCACACCAAGGCCGCGAAGGCGCGGGCCGCTCCCGGCCGCTCCCGGCCGCTCCCAGGCGCCCAGCGCAGGTCGGTGCCGCAGCCGCCGAGCCGCAGCCCGCAAGCGCTTCCCGCTGCCTGCGAGCGTCCTCCGCGAGTGACTCCGAAGAGGTCCGGTACGGTGCGCTGCTTGGCGGACATTAGGAGTTGATGCAATTCATTACCTTTTAGCTCCTTAGCTTCTTTCTGGCCAGGTAAAAACATTTAGTTTTTGGTACTTAGGGACCTCGCTTTTGGCACTGGGAACTTTGCTTGTGGTACTGGGGACCTTATGCTTCCAGGCAGGCGCTTAAACCGCCGAGCTATCTCCCCAGTTCCAAACCATTAATTTAGAGCCAGGCGTCGAGGCACATGGACGTAATTCCAGCACTGAGGAGGTTCAGGCAGGAGGAGCATCGCCGTGAATTTGAGGCCAGCCTGCGCTACAAAGTGAGTTCAAGGGCAGCTTGAACCCTGCCTCAAAAACGACAATGGGCCAGTGAGATGGCTCAGAGGCCTAAAGCGCTTGCTTAGGAAAGCGTAGGCAACCTCAGGGACCGGTTCAGTTGCCTGGGCACCACATGGGCTGTGCCAGCCCCGCCCCCAGGGCGGCTGACCTGCCATAAAAAACAACAACAAGGGGCCGGGGGTGGGGGGGGGGGGGAATAGCTCAGTAGAATAGCACTTGCCTGGAAAGTGCAAGGGCCTGAGTTCAGTCCTTTGCCCCTCAAAAAACATATATTTACTCTGGAAAAGTCGTGTGTGTGAGCCTTCACACAACTACATCCATAGTCTTTTTTTGTGTGTGTGTGGAACCGGTGATTGAACCAAGGCCCTTGTGCTTGCCGGGCAAGCACTTATTCTACTGAACTATCTCCTTAGCCCCCCATACCCTTTTTATTTTGAGACAGACTCTAGCTAAGTTGCCAAAATGCTGGGCTGGGCTCCAGTCTCCACCTCGGCTCTCTCAGCTCTCTCCTGTGCTACTATAACAGGTGTGATAGCTGCTTGTACACATGCCCTCCTAGAGACACACACACACACACACACACACACACACCACAAATCAAACAGGAGATTTAGATCTTTCTCTCTAGCACATTATTTTTGAGTTGACCTGTGAAAGGACCCTGTAAAAAAATCAGGTAACTGGGAAACTGCCTCAGGGAAATGGTGTCAGGAGGAAGCACCGAACCTTGAGCTTTAGCTGACACTGGGCCCTGGAAGGTCCCCTGGGGCTAGGCTGCCCAGCAGTAGGGCACTTGCCTATGTGCCCAAGATCTTGGTTTGCATTCCAGCATGAAAATATAAGAGAAATACAGTTACATTCTGCCTGTCCTTCTGTTTTGTCACTTGAGGAGGGAAAAATTGACATCTGGCGCAGAGATACTTGGCTGAGATTCCAGTATTTTAACTACTTTTTTTTTTTGATACAGGGTCTTGCTACACAACTCAGACTCATAGTGTTCTCCTGTCTCAGCCTCCCCAGTGCTGGGATTACAGGAATGCATCACCCTGCCTGGTTCTGGGGCTGGCATGGCATGTGGTACTAGGGATCAAACTCAGGTTATTGCATTTACCAGGTTGGCATTTAAACCACCAAGCTACCTCTCCTTCCCAATCCTAGTTTTTAATTTAATTAATTAATTAATTAATTTAGTGGAACCAGGGATTGAACTCAGGACCTTGCACTTGCCAGATAGGCACTCTTGCTCCTGAGCTATCTCCCTGGCCCCTTAATCCTACTATTGTAGACAGCTAAGTTGGGTAGAGCTACAGGCAGTCCAAAGGGCTGGGCCCTCCAGGGAGTCCATGCAGAAGATGAGAACAGCTGGGGCTGGAGGCCCATCTGTTGAAGGCCAGGCCTGTATCCTCCCAAGGGATGAGCAATAATGCAAGAGTATACTATAGTTGATATCACAGGGTCCCAAAGGAGTCCAGACAGGCAGCAGTCACCCGACCTCCTGATCCATCCCTTCCTAGAAAGGTCCTTGTTCTTCTCAGGTGCTCTTGCTGTGTGACCAGGTGTTAGGTGGGGCCGCATCCTACCACCTGCTAGCTGAGCTTGCAGCCTTACTGGCTGCTCATAGATCTGACCTGCGTTGTGCCCATCTCTTGAATGTCTCCTAAAGCTTCCTTTGAAGAGTGGGCAACCCGCCTTTGGGTCCCCACCTGTCTCTCAGGAGCTGTCTCAGTAAATGTTGCCTCATCTTTTTTTTTTTTTTGCGGTACTGGGTATTGAACTCAGGACTCTGCTCTTGCCAGGCAAGCTCTTATTCTACTGAGTTATCTCCCCATCCCCAATGTTTCCTACTCTTAACCTCCACTATTCCTGAGAAGTCATTCTTCCATTTTGAGGAGCGTGAATTTGCCTTATCTGGCAGCTGGCACTTTGGGAGTTATCTTATCTCCTCCTACAACACCAGCCCTTTGGGAGGCTGAGGCAGGGTCAGAAGCTCCAGCCAGCGTGGGCAGTTTGTGGAGATCTTTGCTCCAAATAAGAGAGACTATAGTTCAGTTGGAAAGCCCTGGGCTTAAGACCCAGTACTGAACGGAAAAAAAGTGGTGAACGTCAATATTGTGTCGTTTTGTTTTTTTAAATTTTAAGTTTTTTAAATTTTTGTGTGTGTCAATTTTTAAATGATTTTTTTTTTTTTTTCTTTTGCCGCTCATGGAACACATTCCCTTAGTCCCAACATTTAGGATGCTGAGGCAGGAGCTTGCTGCCTGTGCAGGGCCAGCCTGGGCTACAAAGTGAGTTTAAGGTTAACCTGAACTATAGCAAGGCATTGTCTTTAAATTTTTTTGTTGTTGTCGTAGTCTGTTTTGAGACGGGGTCTCTCTATGCAGTTCAGACTGGCCTTGAGCTCATTTTTGTAGCCCAGGCTGGTCTCGAACTCACACTGATCCTCCTGCCTCAGCCTCCCAAGTGCTGGGATTACAGGCGTGGGCCACCACACCCGGCTATTGTCTTTAATTTTTATAAGTCTTTTTTTTTTGTTCTGGAGATCGAACTCAATCAAGATCTTGTGCTTGGCAGGCAGGCACTTACACCGCGGAGTTATTTCCCCAACCCCTAAAGTCTTGCTTTGTATGATTGTAAAATACTCTGCTGATCATGCAAAGCCCACATCCTAAGAAATTAGTGAAAGGGGCCGGTGAAATAGCTCAGTAGGATATGCACTTGCCCAGCAAGCCCACGGGCCTGAGTTCAATCTCCAGTCCGGCAAAAAAAAAAACAAACAAAAAAACAAAAAACCTCCTCAGCAGTATCTCTTGACTCTAGTTTGCACCTATTTTCACGGACTGAGCCAGCTTCCTGCAGAATGAGCTGGTTGTCCTATTCACGTTGATGCTGAGTCCTGAGTTTGGCCGCAGTGCCCCCAGTTCCCTCTGTGGACTTGTAAAAAATGTTTACTTCATAATTGCTTTACCAAGCTGCATTCGGTTAAGAGTAAAATTTGATGTTAATTTTGGCATGCTATACTCTTGTCAGTTACTCCTTTTACAAGATAAATTATTGCATACAAATGCCTCACTTTTCCTTTGTGGGCCTATTAATCCATTCATTGATGACTGGCTCATGAAAAAGTAAAAAGGTCAGAAAGAGCTTTCCAGTGTAGGGACCACTTAGTTAATAATCTACTTCTCACTGCTCCTCCTGGACAAACCCGCCCGCTCCGGACACCGGGGCCCAGCAAAGCTAATTAGTGAGCTTTAAAATAATTGCAGCTGCTGCCCAGCGATCCGCAGAGTGAGACGTCCAGGACTTGGGGGCAGGGGGCTGGGGAGAAGCCAGTTTTCAAGCCTTGGGGGTGTTTTCAGTCCCCGCTGCCTCAGGGTTGTGCGAAGGCGCAGTGGTTTGGGGGCCTGGGACGGGCGTGGGCGCGGGTGCTCGAGGGGTGTCTATTTAGGTGGAAATGAAGCACTCAGGCCGTCTTTCACACAATGAAAGGTCGCCGCCTCTAATGCTTTAACCGGCTGAGCCATTGTCTACTTGCAAGCCCTGTGCTTTGGCTTTGCTCTCAACATTGATCTATGGAAATAGAAAACCTTTTGTTAAGTAAAGTTAGGAATGCAAATAAATATGCAAGAAAAAGAAGCAATTAAAAGATCTTTAGCTTGAGGACAACAATATGCATTGTATCAATTACTGGGAATGTACTACCAGCATGTTTTGAAACTGCCACATTGTAATTTCTTGTTAAAAGTAATAATACAAAAAAGATCTTTAGCTTACCTTACTAGACATTCAAGTAGTAGAGCTACCGAGGAGGAAAGAAGCTGTGGGAGGTTGTAAATGCCACTTATTACCAGCCGCCATATATTGAGTTGCGGCTTTACTGTGTGATAGTATGTGTTGGGGGTCCCGTCCCAAGCTCTACATGTACACACACACACACACACACACACACACACACACACACCTATGGGTGCACACATACTGTGTGACCCATAGAATTATACCATTTGTAGATTCGATTGGAAGTGGGTAAAATGAATTAAGCAAAAGTTTAACTAACTCCATTATTTATTTATTGCAGGTGCCGGCAAGATAGCTCAGGGGTCTAAAGCGCCTACTTAGGCAACTGCAAAGACTGAGGTTCGATCTGTGGCACCACATGCTGTGCCAGCCCCACCCTCAGGGCAGGCTGAGCAGGCCATAACATGAGTGAATGAATAAATAAAGTTTTATTTATTGCAGCACTGGGGATGGAACCCAAGTCCCCTGTAAATAACACTCTTTAACCTCCCTTGTTCCTAAAATTCCTCCACTGATTTTATTTTATTTTATTTGTGGGACCAGAGTTTGAACTCACGACCTTGTGCTTGCCAGGCAGGCGCTTATGCCATGGAGCTACCTCCCCAACCCTCCTTCATTGATTTTAGAGAACAGGAGCTCATACTGGACATCTAGCAGGTTGGGAGTTTCTTTCCCTTATATCACAAAGACTTCATATTGAGCTGTATTTTATTATTTTCTCTTTTTAAGTTGCTAAACTGCCCAGTCTGAGCTTAAACTTGAATCCTCCTGCCTCAGCCTCAGAATGCTGAGTTTACTGACCGGCACTAGAACATGGGCTTTTTCATTTTTTATTATTATGGCCGGCACAGCCGTCCCTGGGGGTGGGGGTGGGGATGGAGCTGGTGCTGGCGCTGGCGCAGCGTGTGGTGCGGGGGATCCAACCTAGGTCCCTGCGGTTGCCTAAACTTGACTAAGCAGGCGCTTTAGACCGCTTAGCCATCTCTCCGGAAATACTTTTTTAAAAATTTTTTTTGCAGTACCAAAGATTGAACTCAGGACCTTGCACTTGCCAAGCAAGCACTTATTCCACTGAGGTATCTCCCCAGCCCCATGGGCTTATTTTATGTTGAGTCAGTATTGCTAACCTGCCAGGCTGACCCTGACTTTTCACTCTAGAGGCTTTAGATTTCTGAGTCCCAGGACTGCAAGCAGGCAGCAGCCGGCCTGGTGAGACACGTCCTCAGGGGCGTGTGCGTCTGCCCCGCCCGGGTGGGGGCAGGCTTTGTTATGCGGGCTCCCGGGTGTGCTCAGGGAAGGTCGGAAGGCCTTGATCCCCACCCCGCTTGCGGGACCACAGACTTGTGACCTCGGGCCAGTCACGTCAGCCCTCTGGGCTTCAGTTTCTCTCTCCACGGCGGGAATAATAGATGCCACCCCGAAGCTGCGGAAGGCTCTGGGGCCTGAAGGGACGGGGGAAGGACGGCCCTGGGCTTGGTGGCCAGCGAGTGTCCGGCGGAGGCGGGCGAGCTTAGGCTCAGCGAGCAGGCCTGGAGGGCGCACCGCAGGTCCTGACCCTGCACACCCGTCGAGGTGGGCAGCAGCGGTGGCGGCGGGCACCTCTCAGGGTCTGCGGAGGGCGCGTGTTTCCAGGCCTTCGGGAGCCTTGCCCGGTAGACGTTCACCCTATTCGGGAGGAGTTTCCCTGTCCTTCCTAGCAGAGCTCGGACAGGCCGCCCCGGCGCGTTCGCCGGCGGCTCTCGGAGCCCTCTGTGTCTTTGCCCGCCTACCGCTACAACCCAGGGCCCGTGGCCGCCACAGGGCCTTCTCCCACGCATCAGGACTTTCCAGAGCACACCTGGACCCAGTGCCTCCTCGGCCCTGTTTCGCTGCAGTTGGAAAAGGGGCGCGAGTTCGTGCTTGCAGGCGGGCCTCCGCGTCAGCTCCCCTGCAGCCCCCGCGCGCTTCCCCGAGGCCCATGACGCTCAGATGCCCGAGACGAGGAAGTGGTGGCTTGAGAGGCCTGGGGATCCGCCCGGGGCACCGCCCGCCTTCCCACGTCGCATTTATTATCTACGAAGAAGCCTGCGCTGCGGGTTTCTGCAGGGAGTCATTTGCAGAGGCCAGTACCTTTCAAACCCCTGGCCTCCATGTTTGTTGTTGTTGTTGTTGTTATTATTATTATCTTGGGGTGGGGCTGGCTGGCGCAGCATATGGTGCCAGGGATCGAACTGCAGTCTCTGCGGTTGCCTAAGCTTTCCTAAGCAGGAGCCTTAGACCACTGAGCCATCTCACCAGCCCCATGGCCTCCCTGGTTCAGTCCTGGCCTGGGTGAGCCGTCCCTCCCTGCCTAGCCCTTCTCACCTAGCAGAACTAGCTGGCTCTTTATTGCTGCAGGCTGCAACTTGCCTCAGTCCTCCTGGCACAGCTAGTTCATACATACATATATGTTAGACACAGGGTCTTGGTATGTGGTTCAGACTGGCCTCAAACACATCACAACCCTCATGCCTCAGTGTCCTCAGTGATGCAATTACAGTCCCACACCACTGTGCCTGGCCTTAAAACTTGTGGGTTACATGGTCAGCCTGAAGTACACAGTAAAGTCCCGTTTCAAGAAAACAAAACCAAAACAACAAACTGTTGGTTCTAGGACCAACCACACACAGTTTTTGTGGGCTTTTGGTACTGGGGAATGAACTCAGGACCTTGTGCTTGCCAGACCTTGTCTTTCTGAGACAGGGTCTCACTATGCAGTTCAGGCTGGCCTTGATCTCACATTTGTATCCCAGGCTGGTCTTGAACTCAAATGGATCCTCCTGCCTCAGCCTCCCAAGTGCTGGGATTATAAGCATGCACCACCACACCCAGCCTGTACACAATTTTATTTTTAAACATTTATGTATTTATTTATTTATGGCCAGCTCAGCCTGCCCTGGGGATGGGGCTGGCTCAGCATGTGGTGCCGGGGATCAAACTGGTCCCTGCAGTTACCTAAATAGGTGCTTTAGACTGCTGAGCTATCTTGTGGGCCTAGCCTGTGCACAATTTTAAAAGAAGCCATATTTGAGGTCAGGATACATAGCTAGGTAGTAGCATGCTATGCTCAGCATGAGCAAGGCC
>PVKN010017191.1:6343-17579 GCA_004027915.1 Capromys pilorides | reverse complement strand
GGGAGAGAGAGAGAGAGAGAAAATTTTAACAGTTCAAAACCCAGTAGTCACGCTGATTTTGTGTAATTTCAAAGGATTTACTCCAACTGAAGAAAAATACATAATTAATTAGTTTTTATCATTAATGAACATTCTTGGCTTTCATACCATTAATTAGACCATAAACAATGCACTCATTTCCTGGGTCTCATTTCTCAGCAACCCTTAAGCTGAAAACTGTTTCTATCTACATATCTTTGAATGACATCAGATTTATTATATTGAATTGTTCATATCTGTGTTACTTATAAAGGACTATATTATTCATTTAATCCTCCAGCAATATATACAAAACAGAGTTTAACACTTGCTTGTTTCTTCTCTTTCTCTCTCTCTCTCTCCCTCCCTTCCTCCCTTTTTTTCCTTTCCTCCCTCTCAGATCCCCTTCAGCTCAGCACCTGGGGCTCCTGTCACAGGACAGTGGCTGAGGGCCTCTTGCAGCCCTCTCTCCTCCCACTCAGCCCATCTTCCATACACACTGCCTGCACCACCAAGCCAAGTACGTCAGGTGCTAAATGGCTGAGCCTCGGTGACACCTTGGTCTCCCTTCACACAGCTTTCGCTGAAGACTCCCACCCCCGCCTGCTCTGTACTGACTCCTATTCTCCTCTCTGTGAAGGATAGAAACTAAATTTATTTTTCAGCTGATATACATACACAATACCTAGCCTAACTCAATTAAGGAAAATTTCATTTTTAAATTAACTTCACACTGTAGATAAGAAATATCTCCAAGTTTTGCCTACAAGACTATGAAAGACACCAATTTGGAAAGTGAGCCTATGAAGTAAGTCTCCCACTTAAAACCTGGCTCTACCACTCAGCCCTGAGCACTGGCCAAGGCCTGTTCTGTGGTTGTGTTCTGGTGTGTCCTGAACAGAGGGAGGGAAGGGAAAGAACTGAGGAAGCAATAAAAGCGTTCAGGCCACACACGTAAATAGCACAGACCTGCAAAGAAAAGTAAAGGAATGCTGCTCAGCAGCCACCTGTCGCCTTGCCCATGCCAGGAACTCCGCCTGCCACTTCTTAGAATGTGACTGGCACCGGTGGCCCAGTGTGATTGGCATTAGTGGTTGTATTGGTCAGGGTTTTACTTAGAGGAACAGAAAAATATAAGGAATGTATATTAACACAAAATATACAATATATGAGGAGTTATAAGATTGGCTTACAATAGTCAGTCACAGAGTCAGATGAGGAAGCATGCAGAGGGTGTCTGCATGCTCCGGACTGGAGAATTCAGTCCCGAAGTCTGAAACTCACTGCAGTGCTCTGTGTAAATCTCTATCCGTCGGCTGATGGGTCTGCAATAGAAGACTGAAGTGTCTGTCATGGACGCTGAAGAGTCTGCGACGGATGGTGAAGCATCCAAGCTGGAGGCTGAAGAGTCTGCGCTGCAAGCCAGACAATGAAGTCCAGGCCAACTGCGAAGACTGAAGCTTCTCCAAGGAAGTGACGTCTTGACTCCTTCCTCAGCCCTTTAGAAAGTCTCTGTGCTACAATCATACCCCAGCATGGGCCCTTGAACCCGCTCTAGGGAGGAGCCAATCATATCCTAGGCAGGCCCTGATCCTGCTCCAGGGAGGAATCAACTGTAACCCGGGGTAGGACTCCCACCAACAGGGAGCCAGGCCGCTGAGTCATCCAGTCAAGTTGACGCAACGTATCAACCACTACAGTGGTTCAGTGGTAGAATTCTCACCTGCTACTTCTTAGAATGTGGATAATTCACACAACTATGTCAGAACCTTGAGCAAACAAGCCTATTACAGACTGAAAATTAGTGTTTCCAAGTTATAGTGTAAGATGGGAGAACTGATAAACTCTCCAATGGTCTACCCTTTAAAGGAATCACAGAAAACCACGTGTGTGTGTGTGTGTGTGTGTGTGTGTGTGAAGAAGGTTTGGCATGGTACCAGTCCTGAAAAGAGTTTTCCATTGGGTTTGTTTGCTTTTAGCTCTACCTATCATGTAACATGTTATAGGCAGGTTTTTTTTATAAATCTTTAGCCTCTTAGATAAACTTGCCTGGTGAAAGTATCTAATTTCTCTTTTTAGGAACTGAAAGCCATTTTATCCTTCCTATCTCTACTATGCCAAAACTTTACGCAAAGCCTTTCTAAATCTAACGACACACAAATGGAATCATGCCCTTTAAATATTTATTCTAAAAGTAAGTAGATGATTCCTGATGAATTCCTCAGATAACCACCCAATTCCACTGCAAACAACAACCCATGTTCAGCTCATTAAGATGCCTTCATGTGCTCTTTAGGCAGATGGAACTATAATGAAAAAGTGAGACAAGGTAAATCTAAGACTCTGCTTCCACCAGTGACACAGCACAGATCTGAGAACAACACCCGAGTAGCTTTGGCATCCTCACTGTGAATTGAGCAAGAAATCTCACTTCTGCCCATCTTTGTTCTCTTCTGTCTCAGTTTCCTCATTTCTAAAACACAGAGAATATGGCCACTTACTCCTCTCAGTGGCTGCAGAAGTTAAATCTGAGCAAGCAACCAACTCAAATACTCAGCTGCCCTAATTTTTTTTTCTTTTGTACCAGGGATCGAACTCAGGACCTTGCACTTGCCAGGCAGGCACTTATGCCACTGAGCTATCTCCCCAGCCCTGCTGCCCCTAGTTAGACCAACACACACGGTGCACACACATGCATGCAGTTAAGGGTTACACGACACAAAACAGATGCAGCACGTATTCATAGACCCAAAGTGCACATTCACAGGAGGCAACAGTCCATGAAGTACAACAGAAGTACTTCCAGGACACGTCACCCTTGCCCTCAGCATGAAGTATGAGCAAAGGACAGAGTGAGGATGGCCTAAAAAGTTGGAGGAAACTCTGGCTAGCAGGGCAAAACCCACTTCCTTCTTCCACCTCTTCGCCCAGCTCTCCTGTTCACAGTGATATTTGGCGAGCAGCACCGGGGAAACAGGAGGGAAAAGCAAACTCTCCAGCCCTTCACAGATGTAGAGCTGAGCCTAGCCGGGCAGGGCCCGCGACTGCGCCTTGCCTGCCAGCGACAGGGCTCCTGCACACTCAGGTCCAGGGACCACGGCTGCAGCGTTATGTGTCTAGTACTCCTGTAGTTCTCTACTGCCAACAACACAGACTGGGCAACTTAAAGTAAACAGAGATTTACTTAGTTCATGGTTCAGGAGTTTCAAGGCCTGCCCCTGGTGATGGCTTCTTGCGAGTCCCAAGAAGGCACAGGGCATCACATGCCAAAAGCAGGAGCACATGCATGCACAAGTGCAGGTATGTGTGCGTGCTTGTGAGTATGCACGCATCCTTACATTTCTCTTCCTCTTTGCATGGAGCCATCAGTATTTAATCATAAAGCCTCCACCCTGATGACCTTGTATGATCCTAATCACTTCCCCAAAGCCCCACCTCTAAATGCCACTGTCATATGAAGCTTCTACCCTCTCAGTACCCACAACAGAGGCTAAACTTCAACACACACACCCCTGGGGACGCGCTCAGACCACATCCAAACTACGTCCCATCCTCTCTCCCATGACAACTAGTTGTTTGCACCTGGTTAACTAGTGTAGCTTTGCATGTATAAATTTAAGTTCATCTTCTTCAGAAAGCTTGCCCAACCTGTACTAGATTCTTGTTTTTTCACCCATGACTCACCCCCAGCCCTGGGTTAGGCACTCTGGCTGTGCGCCATACATACTTACTGAGGTGCTAGGGACACTATCATTAAAGTGTGGCTATGGTTTCCATGTGTCTCCCAAAGCCCACAGGTTGGAAACTCAATCCTCAAATCTGAATGTTAATGGTGTATGGAGGAGGCTCTTTGAAAGAGATAGCTGGGATTAGATGATCTCATGAGGGTAAGCAACCATGATAACATTAATGGCTTTGTAAGAAGAGGAAGAAAAATTGGAGGGGGCTGTAGCTCAGTGTTAGAGCTCCTGGCTGACAAATGAGCTCTTGGCTGGATCGCCAGCACTGCACACACACAAAAACAAAACAGCAGGAAACCTCAGCTGGGACACCATGCTGTCTCCACCACGTGATATCCTACGTCACAGTACAATGCAACAAGAAGGTCTTCGTCAGATGTCAAGCAGCTGCCAGCGCCACTCTCTTGGACATCTCAGTCTCTGGAACCATGGATAAGCACGCTTCTACTATTTCTAAATTACTCAGTCTAGCGTATTGTATTGTAGCAGCACAAAATGAATTAAAGTACCTGTGAAACAAATGCTTTACAATGCAATAAACTACTGTGGTGTTAATAATAGGATATACACATAATTTAGATGCATTTGACGCGCTCACTGTGGAAACAATTCAATTCACGTTAGCTCTACAAAGAGCTACAGCAGTGGACCTGGGTTTTAAAAGTCTCTGCACTGAAAAAGCTCACTAAGACTTCCTCTCAAAAGCCACAATAAGGCAGCACTTGTTTATTTGTTCTTACCATTTTTTTTTCCTGCAGGAAAATTTTTCTGCTTTCAGAACATTATGGCCCATGAAGGCTGGCAAATAACAGAGGCTTCAGGGAAAAGGATGGAGCTCACAGCTAAGATTGGGGGCGAATAGTGGAAAGAAGAACTTCACATTAGTGTAAAGAAAAAGCCTTGGGCGGAGAGCTGCAGTACCTGACTCTAGCTCAGGCTTCTTCCCTCCATTCAGTTTCCAGCATCTACTTCATGCTAGGTCCCACGCTTCAATCTGCTATGTGTGAACAAGGCACACAGAGACTCCCCTAATGGCTGGCTCCTCACAGGCTAAGCCACACCTGACTCCGTAAGCCCCTGAACCTTTTGGGGTTCATGTCTCTGTCTACAATAGAAAGATATTCATAACAAGGTGACCATCAGAGTCCCTTTTGAACTTACAAGCTGACCATAAAGAATGCAATTATTGCCATGAGTCAGCCAAAATCATTCTTCTCCTCCTGCCCTGCTCCATTTGGAATCCAAAGAGCTATGAAACCAGACCCCTGAGTGTGAAGATCAAGGAAACCTGCAATAGCACAAAAGCTGGGTGTACTTCAAAGGAGAGCCAGCTAGAAGACAAAGGCCAAGTCCTACCAGGAGGCAAGCAGGTCGCTAGGTCACAGATTCCTCACCCGCTGAGTGGGCTCTGTTGCCATCAAGGTCCTTTCCAGGTCCAACACTACAGCCTTCCTCTTTCACTTCACCAGAGGCTACGTCACCGCAGCGCTCACCATGAGCCAGTCGGACCTCAGAGAACCAAAATGCACAATGATTTGATGACCACATCCTAGGCACTGCCACAATTCTGTGACTACACCTACAGATTGGCTGGCTAGAATAAACCAAATGCTGAATCTTTCAAAGTTGCTCTAAAAGAGTATCATATTCTACCTTGATGAAGCAAGAGCCTCTCTCTTTCTTCTTCCTGTCCTTCTATACTTGACTTTTTGACAGCCAATGTTCTGCCTCACAAATCTACCTCCTCCCCCGATCCCTTCTCCACCTTGGGGTGCTGCCCAGCGCAGCTTCCTCAACATCTACTCTGCACTTTCCACAAAACCCAGTTCTCAAGAGCTACAGGATAAGAGCTGCCTCAGGTAGTGGCAGAGGGCCGGAAAGGAGCAGCTAGGCACTTTCTCATCCTTCAGCTCTAAAAGGTAAGTGTTTGCTTAAGAAGAAATAATTATATACTTTGTCAGCACTTACTATGTATACCAAGCACTCCCTTATTTTATCTCATGTGACTGTGACAATACCCTATGAAGCAGCGAGATCGCATCTTCTCCATATCACCAACAAAGCAGTACTTGTTTACTTGTTATAATAAGCAGGCATTTTTTATTAATGGAATGCAACTGTACACAGGACCAGGCAAGCAAAGCCTGAAGGAGAGGTGTAGGGGAGGGCAGGTAGATGGCACAGAAAACAGGAAACCTCAGGCTGGCCAATTGTCATTTTCTGGTATCCTGGGACAGTGCCAAAGGAAGAAAGACAAGCCAAGGGCCTTGGGGAATTGTAAATGAGAACAGAAAAAGAGGTTCCCTGAGTTCAACACATTTGGCAAAAGGATTCTTAAGGCAAGGTATGGGTTCCACCCATCCCACCCTGCAAAAAGTCCCTTGGGTAGATTCAGTTTCCTTCTTCTACAAAGAAAGCTGTGTCAGTAACTGGCAGAGGAAGGCAAGGAAGAAATTCAGCCCAGCCTCTCTATCTACCCACCAAGGTACCATTACAATGGGCATTCATCCATAAAGCCATGCAGAATAAATGAAAACTCAGCTTGTCCAGGTACCCTTATATATTCCATCCCACATTAGAATGTCAGGATAGCACTTCTTTCTCTGAAGTCCTACGCATTTTAGGCCATGTTTTCTTCAAAGGATGTTTGTCCATTTTAGAAAATCTTCACAGCATTTTTGCTACTTTAAAAATCCGTCATCAGATGTTTGCTGCTGCTCAACAGGATATGTACATTTAGACCCCAAAAGACACAAATAGATGCATCAAAAGAAAAAAAAACTCTTTATCTGAAAATCTGGAGGTCAGATGTGCCTCAAAATTCAGGTTTTGTGACGCTAGAAAGGCAATGCTGTGCATCTAACAAAGAGTAGGCAGCACTCAGAAATCAAATTTGGTACCAGTGCTGCAGCAAAACTTATGAATAGCCAAACTGTGATAAATACGTGCTCTAGAATCACATACAGATTTAGCTTATGTTTTACCAACAACAGAGTATACCAAAAGCCTACAAAAAATGTCTGCAAAGCTTTTGCATTTGAAAGCTTTCCATGAAAAATTACAGTTAAAAATGGCTCAAATGCTACAGAAAGTATCAGCCCACGATTAATCAAATATATACAAAACTAAACAATCACATTATCAAACCTTGCTTAACAAATTCATTAACTAATATGTTTTTCAGAAGAAAACATTGAGTATGACAAGTGACAAGTGAGTCCTTCAGACCACTGCAGTAAGAACATCAACCGAGCTGGCCTTCAGACCAACAGTGGAGCCCTCCATGGCCTCAAAACTGTACCACTGAACTCCAAACTGCCTTTTCAGGAATTCATTTTCTGGAAAGTTCTCCAATATTTAATTCAGACAAAGACGTACCCTGAAATAGCCATTTGTAAAACTCATCTAAAAATCACTAGTCACAACTGAAACTACCTAAAACAGGGCAAATGAGCTTAAAAAAAAACAGCGGTCCTATATAATGGAACATAATGCAGCCATTTAGGTCTGTATGAGGGAATGCAGGAATCTAATCATAAGATTAACAGGTCAAGAGGCAGTAAGACTGTACAGTTTTATGATCCTGTCCCAGTCAAAAGTGGATGTCAAAAGACCAGAATGTTAGGCTAACGACCACTAGTAATCAGAGTAATGGGACTGAAGACGACTCTCTCCTCTTTTCATGAACTTTAAATCCTGGAGGAAGGAGAAATGAGAAAAAAAGCCTGGGCAGCAGCAAGCTCTTTAAGCTGAGCTATCACTCTGGGCTTTTACACAATAAAAATAAACCCACTTTTGCAAAGCCACCACTTCCAAAAACTAGGGAGAAAAACCTTAAGGAATTTGCAGCCCATATTTGTTACATTTTTAACAGATTTGCTTTTTATTATTTGTTGGACAGTTTAACTAAGATTATGATACAAATCAAGCCTAAGGGGCACTTGGGGAAAGAAATACAGTGGAAAAAAATACATGCATGCAACATAAAATACACAAAGATCACAGCTCATTTGGTTCTCAGAAGCAGCCAGGAAGACAGAGAAGGACCAGAGTCAGCAGGATGCCATGCCACAGGCAGGGACATGGAGGCAGGGTCTCCTTTGGCTTTTGACTGCAAGTCTAGGGCTCTGATTAAAGCACAGCACTCTTTCCACTGTATCATGTCCATGCCGCCTCTTCTGAGTCTTTACAAATACCTTAGAATAAATGGAATTTTCTTACAAGAAAACAATATGATTTAGTAATAACAAGCATGGGCTTCAGTACTGAACAAATCTAAATCAATGTCAAAGCAGCTAACAACAGCTGAGTGACCTTTTTCAATTTAACTTCTTAAGATTCCATGTGTAAACACTGGAATAAGACTGTACAGTGACAGGGGGTTGTAGCAATGAACTTGTCTAAGTACTTAGACCAGCGCCTGCCACAAAACAAGGAATAATACAAAGTGAGCTCCTTTTTACAAAAAGAATAAAGTTTCTACAACATACTAGCTGCAAATTCAAATTGTAGTCCTTATAAACCATACCAAATTCATTACTCTACTAGCGTTGAGCAGTAAAGGCCATCAGGCCTTTACTAATTACTGAGTATATTAAGACTCACATAAAATAAAGGTTTTAACTAATAACAATTTTGATCATTCTGTCAACTTTAAATCACTTAAATTGTCTCAATAGGTAATTAGACTACTATCTCAGAGCCAAAACTTCTTAAAAAGTAATGTTGAATTTTTTTTCCTATCACCTGGAACCAAGGAAACTCTTACTCAAATCTAGAACTATTTCAAACTCCAGATAATTTTCTTGATTTACTTTTTTTTTGGCAGGTCAGGGCTACACAAAGGAGAGAGACTTAAAATTGAACATGAAATCCCAATTCCAAGCTACTTTTTCAACACAGTCTGTCTGCTGACTGTGTATTACGTGGATATACAGCTGGGCAGCTATCTGGCCACAGGAGAAGGCAAAAGTTAATAAAACTTATCTTTAGCATCTAAATGAGGAGTCAGGAGGCTGGATGGAAGCCCACAGAACCCAAGGCTTATGCACGTCTCATCTCATCGGCACCTGGACCATTTCCACCCTTCCTTACTCAAGGGCATGATCAACGTCTGTTAAAAAAACAATAAGCTCAAAGATTGACGAGAGAACTTAAGAACATAAAAAAGCCAAGATGTGGAAAATCATCTCTTGGAGTACTTGAGGCATGTTGTTTTGAATATTGCTGCCAAGAGACAACACTAGGAAGGAAGACTCTGCCACTACCCATGGCGAAGCTGTACATCCTTCTTTACAAATTCTAACTAACCACATACTTATAATTTTATTATGTGTTACACTATCTTAGAATCTCAGCTACACTGTCAAGGTTAATTTATGTTCAGTTTCCTCTGGGCATCAGTGGAGTTCAGTGGAAAAAGAATGAACTTCAGAATCAATCAGGATGGGTTACCCAAGGTAAGTCTACCATGGTACAAACATACCTCTCCTCATGGTTCTGCTTACTGATACAATATAAATGTGATAGTAGGGCTCAGTTATCCCACTGAAAATACACTTCATAGGGTGATGCAGGTAAAGTTTTAAAAAATATAAAAAGTGCCTAATCCTGAATCCAGTGGGTAGCAGGCTCTCAACATCACTTCTCATCTCTTTCTTCCTATTTTCCATCTGATTCCAATATCAGACACTGACTGTTAGGACATAGTGACAAGTTTCTCTTCATATCCTTCCTTTTTGGATACCTCATTCTTCTTAAACATTAGACATCTCTTCAATCACAGTGCAACCTAAGGCCTGAATGATGCTCAGAGATGCAGGAAATACAGACCTACTCTAGGGGCAGATTCTCCTGCTGGTGGCCAATCACACACACTGCGTGCTGAATTTTTAACAATTTTATTCCTGAGTTAAACCACTTTTTTTCTAAGGAGCAACTGACTCTAACCTTGAGAGTACAGTCCACAGTTCAATTTGAGCCTAATTCTGTGTCCATATGCTCCAGCATTAAAACATGGGATGAAAATCAAAATCTCTCCTTCAATAAAATATGTCCATGGTTGCCACTTCCCCAGGACGGATGGCTAGACGAGATCTGAGACTGCTAATACCGGCTCAGGAAACATTTATCCAATCTGTTCCCTTTCTACCTCACTCTAGTTCCTACAAGAAAGCAAAGGCACGTGGCTAAGCCAGTTTAGACGTTGTAAGTGACTGAAATGTTCTCGGGAGGGAAGAGCAGAGTATGATTCTCTTGCCTTCTGCAGGGAGGAGATAATCACTGTTGGGAGCTTTCCAGTGCCTTATTATTAGGACCTGAAAAGGAGCCACCCCAGAAGGCAAGCTTGGAGAGGCTTGCTGACGTCAGAGTCCAGGCTGCGGTAACCCCAAATGGCCAACCAGTTCACTATTTTAAAAAACTATTGCTATGAGGTGGCAATCAGGAGGAGGAACAACAGTAAGGAATCCCTGGTGTCTGTAGTTATAAACACAGGCGTGTATGACAGGTGTTCGGTAAGGGCTGCACCTCCTCTTGAGAGATTTCAGTTAAAAACACCTGCTCAGAATTCATTGGTAGGTACATGACTGCAGCATCTCTGCTGGTGGCTTCCCACCCTGACCACAACTTTCTTCTGTGATGACAGGAACTGATACAAGAGAAGAAAGATCAAAAATAAGTTTATAAAGGTGCTTTCCTTTACTCCAAAGCCTAAAGTATACAGAATATAAGGGATGGGAAGAAATTTGGAATCCCTGACCTGTTGCAAGAATCTATCAACAGCTAAAATAAATGAAAACTCGAAAATGGAACTCTTCAACGTTTTAAAATAGGGGAGAGGGAGAGAGAGAGAGAGAGAGAGAGAGAGAGAGAGAGAGAGAGAGAGAGATGGGGAAGATGAGGTGGGGAGGAACACGGGGACAGCACCCCCAGTGTCATGAGCTTTCGTTCTCCGGGCCATTGAGGACCAAGGTGTAGGAGAGAAGTCCCTGGGATTCAGAAGAGCAGGGTTCTGGAGAAATCATACCCGGGGAAGGCGACACCAGGCAGGGCTCGTACTCTCTGAAAGGCTCAGAGTTGGGGCGATACAGGTCCTCAGCGGGGTCCGGGGAGGGAAGGCGGGAAGGGAGGGAGGACAGACTTCACCTCGAGCCCCGCCCTGCCCTGCCACCCCGACAGCCAGATGTTCGGCGCCGGGTCCCGCAGCTGCGCTGAGACTAGGACAGCTGGGGCGCAGCGGGGACCCCGCGCTTCCTTCCTTCCCGCGCCCGGCGTCCCGCTGAACACCTCACGCCCCGGGCCCGACCCGGCACTCACCCGAGGCGGCCAGCGGCGAACTCAACGCGCCTCCCACAAAGACGCAGGAGGCGAGGACCGCTGACCCCCGGACCCCTCGCGGAGCCATTGCCCAGTCCCTTCGCCCAGCTTTCCCTGGGGCAGCGTCCCGCGTTCAGGCCGGCAGCACAGCTCCGCAGCCG
>PVKN010017190.1:6029-17564 GCA_004027915.1 Capromys pilorides | reverse complement strand
TGTTATACAGGTCTTGCTTTAACTTGCCCTTAACCACCCAGCAGAAAAGTTTAACCATGAGGCATAAAAGGTAAAGCTAGATTAGTATGCTGAGCTGTAAAAGGCTTAAATCAACACTTCCAACACTGCCACTTCTGCCAATAATACATTGTGATTATGGAATACTAGACTATGTATACAACTACTTTCTCTTAGTTCAACGAGAAGAAATTTTTTATACCAACAATGATTAGGAAAATTACCATGTCTACATCCTGTGCTCTGTATAGCTACTACAAGGACAACAATATGCATTATATCAATTATTGGGAATGTACTACTAACGTGTTTTGAAAATGACACATTGTTATTTCTTTTTTTTTCTTAAACCTGATTTATTTGTTTGTGTTATGGCCAGCTCAGCCTGCTCTGGGGGTGGGGCTGACGCAGTATGTGGTGCTTGGGATCGAGCTGTGGTCCCTGTGGTGGCCTAAACTTTCCGACGCTTTAGACCACTGAGCCATCTCACCAGCCCAACATTGTTATTTCTTATTAAAAGTAGTAATAATAATAAAAAAAATAATAATAATAATGATAAAGGTACTAAGGACCAAGAAACAAGGAGCTGGTCCTCTGGCTTTCTGGTAATGATCCTTAGTGCCACTCTACAGGTGAGGAGACAGAAGTCCAAGGAGGCTGAGGGATTTGCCCGAAGCCCCACAGTGGTGGCTGGTGGCCCAGTTTGCACTCTGAGTCTCCTGGCTCCTAGGAGCAAATGCGTGAAGGGGTCCGTCCAGTCAGGGGCACATAGTTTCGGAAGCTGGTGGTGCCATCAAGGGCAGTGGCTGCAATGTTGCATAGCATGCTGGGTGCTAACTGGGCTGGAAGGGCTGCTCTGCCATGCCCAGTGCTGTCCCAGCAGCATCCTCCACCTCCAGAAAGCCCCTGAATGCTAAAAGTTTCTGTCTGTGTCTCCTTTACACCTTCTGTCTGGGCATAAGCGATACATTCCCCTTTGCCTCCCTAATAGGGGCTTAAGATACACAACCATCCCATGTGGTATTTTCACGAGTTCTTTTTCTACCTGAACAGAGGCAATAGAGGAGAAATAAAAAACTAAGCAAAAAGGAGACAAGGAAATTGAGATTTTAAAATTATACTTAACCATAGCTCCAAGACACAAAAGTTACTGAAGACTGTTTCCCTTCCAGATACTCATAAAAAGAGAAAGAGAATATCCTAAAGGTGTTAGAGACACAAGAAGACTAAATGCTGGGCTCCAGATCTGTCTTTATCACCCAGAAATTGTGCTTCTCTGCCTCCAGGGAGAAATGGTATTGGTGGCGGCGTTGCTCAGTTCCAACAACCTGTCTGTCTGACCTGTCTGTCGATGGCTTGCACACTGACCTAACCCGCCCGGGCAGGTTACCTGCCAGGCAGTAGAAACGCACATCCTAGATCACCACTGACATGATGACAGTGCGCTGAACCCACCCAGCCCTGGCTCGGCCCGTCTCTCGCTTCTGTCAGGGACCCCGCTCCCCTCTTCTTATTAGTCTGTATCTGCAGTGCGCAATGGTTGCACTTCCAGTGGGGAGTGTTTGCACGTCCATGACACATCATAATTCTCCTTTTTGTCCCCTCCTCTCCTATCCCTCCCTGCCCCCTCCTACTTTGTCCCCATCCCACTCAAAATAAATAAATAAATAAAGCTCTATTTCCATTTTTCTTCAGTTCCCTCTTTTTAAAATCACATTTCCCTTCCGTCTTTCTCCATCTCTAGTTCCTCTTCCCATTTGAAAAAGATCTGATTTCTTACTATGTATCTTTTATTTTGCATTTCATTTATATTTGGGGTTTCTCATAGAAGAGAATCCATGTGCTATTTAAGATTATGCGTCTGATTTATTTCAGATAACATTATGGTCTCAAGTTGCATCCATTTACCTACAAAAGTGCCTCAAGTTTATCATTCATTCATTCATTTAATTTGGTCCAGGGTCTCATCACACAGCTGGTGCCTAGTTTCAGTGGCTGGCACAGTGCCTGGGATTCCGGGACTGGCACAGCATGTGGCATTTGGGATTGAACCCAGGTCTTTGTGCTTGCCAGATGGGTGCTTAGTCTGCTGAGCTATCTCCCCAGCCCCAGTTTATCCTCTTTGTGGCAGAGTACTAATCCATTATGTATAAATGCTACGTTTTCTCCATCCCATTTATCTGCTGATGGCTATAGAGGCCGTTTCCAAGATTTAGCTACCATAAATTATGCTCTTATGAATAAGATTATGCATATATCACTCACTATAATATGATCACGTTAATTCTTTTGGGATGATACCTAGAAGGGAAATAGCTGGGTCTAATGGAATTTCTAGTTTTAGCTTTTAAAGCTCCATATGGATCTCCATGGTAGGCTACATTCCCATCAACAATGTGAGAGTCTCCCTCCCCACAGCCTCACCAGCATTTGTTGTTGTTATTATTGTGGTTGCTAGAGCCAGGGTCTCATTGTGTACTGAGGCTAGCCTTAAACTCACTGTGTAGCCCAGGCTGATCTTCAGTGCTGAAGTGATAGATGTGTACCATGATGCCCAGCTTGCGTTTATTATTATGATTTCTTGATGGTAACCATTCTGTCTGGAGTAAGGTCATATCTCTGTGTTGCTTTAATTTTTTTTTTTTTTTTTGTGGTACCAGGGTTTGAACTCAGGACCTTGTGCTTGCCAGGCAAGCACTTACTCTACTGAGCTATCTCCCTGGTCCCTGTGTTGCTTTAATTTGCACTTCTCTAGTGACCAGGCATGTCGAACATATTTGCATGTGTTTATTGGCTCTCTGTGTTTCTAGTGAGAAGTATCTATTTCTTTCAGTTGCTCAGGTTTTGATTGGGCTTTTTGTTTTAGGGTATCTACTATATTTAAGTATTTTCATATATTCTAGATATTATTCTAGATATCTGCCTGAAGAACTGGAAATTTTATTTTCACATTAAAAATTTTTTTTCTTATGTATTTGGTACAGTGTTCCATTATGTAGCTTGGACTCGTAGTGATCCTCTTGTCTCAGCCTACCCAGTACTGGGATTATAGGTGTGCCCCACACCTGGTCTCGGTGGCTGGCTCAGTGTGTCTGGGGTCAGGGCTGGTGCAGCATGTGGTGCTGCAATCGAACCCCTTTCCTGCACTTGCCTAAGCTTAGTCCAGTGAACTGTCTTTTTTTTTTTTTTTTTTTTTCTTCACTGAGCTGTCTTGCTGGCCCTGTTTTCACAATTTTTTTTTTCTAGGTTGTCTTTTTAATCTGTTGGATTTCTTTGTAGCACTGAAGCTTGCTTCCTTCCTTCTTTCTTTCTTTTGTGGAACCGGGGGGAGGGGGGGGGGATCAAACTCAGGACCTTGTACTTGCCAGCCAGGGACTTGTGCCCCTGAGCTATATCCCTGGCCCTAGGAGTTTCCTAATTTGAAATGATCACATTTATTGATTCTTAGGATTTTTTTTGCCATTGGAACTCTATTCAGAAAATGCCTACCTATGTCTTCAAAAGATTTACCTATTTTAACTTTCAGTAGATATTTTTTGTATTAACATTTAGGTCTTTGATCCATTTTGATTTTTTCTCAATACACGGTGAGCTATATGAGCCTAGATATAATCTCCATGGGGATGGCCAGTTGTCTCAACACCATTTATTAAAGGTTCTATCTTCCTTCAGTGTAGGTTTTTAGCCCCTTTGTCAAAAATCAGATGGCTAGCCGGGCATGGTGGCGCACACTTGTAATCCCAGCACTTGGGAGACTGAGGCAGGAGAATCAGTGTGAGTTCGAGACTAGCCTGGGCTATAAAAGTGAACTCAAGGCCAGCCTGAACTGCATAGTGAGACCCTGTCTCAAAAAGACAAAAAAAAAAAAAAAAAAAAAAAAAATCAGATGCCTGGATGTGCCTATTTGTTTCTGCTTTTTCTATTTTCTTCCATCAGTCCACATTTCTGTTTTTAGCACCATAGCTTTGTAACATGAATTTAAATCTGGGATTGTGATACCACTTGCTTTGCTTCTATTACCCAGAATTGCTTTTGCTAGTCTGGTTGTCTTCTGGTTCCATATGAATTTTTGGATTGTTTTCTCTAAATCTGTGAGAAATGTTACTGGTATTTGGATTGAGACTGTGTTATCTATATATCAGTTTTAGAAATATATTCATTCTGCCTATCCAGGAATATGAAATATCTTTCCATTAAATTTTTGGTATTCTTTTTCTTTTTGAGACAGAATCTCACTATGTAGTGCAGGCTGGCCTTGAATTCAATGTGTAGTCCAAGCTGGCCTCAAATTTATGAAATGATCTTCCTGCCTCAGCCTCCTGAGTCTGGGATTATAGCCAGGTGCCACCATGCCTGTCTTTCCAGTGTTTTGGTTTTTGTTTCTTTCTGTGTTTTCAAGACAGGGTCTTGCTATGCAGTTCAGGCTGGCCTTGAGCTCACTTTTGTAGCCCAGGTTGGTCTTGAACTCTCACCAATCCTCCTGCCTCAGCCTCCCAAGTGCTCGGACTACAGGCATGCGCCACCACACCCAGTTCTTTCTAGTTTTTGATGTCTTCTTCCATCGTCTTTTTTAGAGTGATACACTTTTCTATTGAAGGGATCTTTCACTTCCATAGTTGGGCTGATTCCCAAGTATTTAATTTTTCTTGCTGCTACTGTGGATGGTGGTGTCTCTGTCTAATAACCCCTTCTCTTGTCTGTTTTCGGCTCACTCTGCAGATTCGTTTTCTGATGGGAGTCAGTGAACCTACAATCGCAGTTCTGCCAGAACAGGCTGGGTTCCCCACTTCAGCCTCGGGACTCTCAGACCCAGCCCAGTGACAGAACTGGCTGGACAGCCTGCTGCAGAGGGCTTGTGCGAACCTGGTGCTCCCTTCCTACCTGAGCCTCATCCGCTCTGTGGCTGATGGTATCTCAACTCTCCGACAACAGAAGCACCCTGAGCACCGAGCGCTTGCGCACAGGCTTGCCTTTCTTCTGGAGTGTTCTTTCCTCCAGTGTCTGTTTTCTTCCACCATGGTGCCCTACATTTATTTCTCTGCTGCAGCACTTGGTCCCATCTTACTGTTTTACTAACTTTTTTTTTTTTTTTTTTTTTTTTTTTTTTTTTTTTTTTTTTTTTTTTTTTTTTTTTTTTTTTTTTTTTTTTTTTTTTTTTGTAGGAGTTGAGCCTAGGGCTCTGTACATACCAGGGCTTTTACCACTGAGGTTGATCCCTAGCCTGATTAGCTCTTTGAGATCTCTACCAGAGATCTGTGAGTTCCTTTAGAGTAGAGTCTTAGTTTCATCTGAGTTTAGACTAGTGCCTGACTTGTGGTAAGCTTCAGTATGCATTCACATAGTATGAAAGCACCAGAGGAATGAACATAAAGTACTTTTTACAGTGAATATAAAATTGTGCACTGATGCATTATGGGTACTGACTTATAGAGTACTTTCTGCAGCCTCTGACCAAAGTTTAGTGCTCTGGAGATTTTTTTAAGATTTGAGTCTTGACTTGTTGCTTGTGGGACTTATTAGAGGACTTAAAAATGGAGTTCAAGTTGGGAGGGGACCATAAGTGGCATTAGGTTGTCCCCCACCTTGTGCGGGGGAGAGCTCATTGCTATTAGTGTCAGGCCTACTGTGAAAGAGATCTTGTAACCATTAGACAACTACTCCGGGCTGGCTGACTTAAGTACATTAATGCATGTAGTAATACATGTTATTTCCTTTATAGGTCAGAACATGGAGGTCAGCAGTCGTCCCTGGTAGAATAGCAGGATGGGGACTGGAGTTAGAGTCTGCTCTGGGCTGTGGCCCTGACCTTGCCTTGCAGCCCTGGGAATCTGTCCAGAGTGATTCGGGCAGGGCAGTGTGGGCCATGTTAAGTTTGTGGCAGAGGGATGGCCACAGCCTCGTGCATCCTGCAATGGCCACCACTTTGCATTCTGTCTCCCCAGCCTATTTCTTTGGTTCTGTCTTCGGCAGAGACAGCCAGCGGCTTTGCATAGGATTTCACAACTGGAAGGCACATTAGAGTGCATCCTTGGAAAAAGCACTGGCTGCTTTTGTTCCTGTCGTAGTGGTGGGGGTTCCTGACATTCAGTGCAAGGGGATCAAGGGTACTTGGAAAGTCCTGCTGCCTGTGGTCAGTTGTGCTGTGGTGATTGTCTCCTTGACCAAGCTCTAGCCAGGCGCCTTGGAGCCCTCATCTCCACAAGGCCCCATGAAGCCAGGAGAGATGGGAACCAACGCTAAGATTTGAGAGCTCAGCTCCAGGCCAAAGCCCTGGGAGGGCCCCACATCCCCTGGAAGTGCCTCCCGGTCTCCCAGCCTTGGCTCCAGTTAGCAAACCAGGTAAGCTTCAAATACACAAGCCCTCTCCTGCTTTCTGTAACTTTTCCAGCCCTTGGCATTCGCTCCCTTTTGTCCTTCTATCTCCCTTTATTTCCCTCTATTAGTTTTTATTTTAAGTATTTATTTATGTATGGAGAAGGGTCTCATTATGTAGTTCAGGTTGGTCTTGAACTCACTCTGTAGCCTAGAATGGCCTGGAACTCATGATCCTCCTGCCTCAGCCTCCCACATGCTGCTGGGGTCACAAGGGAGCACTGGCACACCAGGCCTCCATCGCACTGTAAATCAGCCAGTCACTTCTGCCAAAACCAAAGGGAACTCGGCTCTTCCCGTAGTGGTAGAAACACGTAAACAGTGTTCCAGCCCCTAATGTCCAGCTGTGCTTACCACTGACACACACCGAACTGTGCTTTGTCAGGCTGACCCTTAAGAGACCAGATCCTTGGTCTGAAAAGTTCTTCTGCGTAGGCTTATGTTCCAATAATTTGCTGATCTGTGTGTTTACAATGTGGATACTTTTCTGTTTGGCATGCTATAGGTTAGTGTAAAAGTTCATGTATAACAAAACAAAAACCTAAAAAATGATGAGATAATTTTAAAAATATGAAAATGGCATTAAGCAGAAGAAGCAAAAGATTGTCTTTCACCGGCAAAAGGATATACAGAAAGAATGTGAGAATGTAGAGTAGAAATTTGGTAAGACTACAGGTATTTTTCAAAAGGATGAGTTGATCTGCCTCTGCTTACCTGTCATCTACATCATCTACCTGTTCGTCTATCCAGCAGTGCTGGGGACTCAGTCCCAGGGCTGTTTACCATTGAGCTACCTCCCCAGCTCTCTTATTGGTTTTGAGACAGACTCTTACTAAACTGCCCAAGCAGGATTGCAATCCTGGTGCCTCACCCTCCGTCAGTGCTGGAATTACAGGCGTGTACCGCCAAACCTGGAGCCACGGATAGCTTCATGGTGTCCTTCAACACATTTTATTGAATATAACTTAAACATAATTGTGTCTAGAAGTCTAGACTTTCATAGGTCTTTCTATTTGATACATGTGTATACCTGTGAAATTATTACCACAACCAAATAATGAACATTTTTATTATTCTCCTATAATTTCCTCCCTCCACTTCCTGCCTTCCTTAAGCAACTATTGACCAATTTCTGTCACCACAGTTTGCATTCTCTCTCTCTCTCTCTCTCTCTCTCTATATATATATATATATATATATATATATATATATGTATGTATGTATGTATAGTCATAGAGTACACAATTTCTTTTTTTTTGAACCAGGGATGGAACTCAGGCCCTTAGTGCTTGCCAGGCAAGTGCTTATTCTACTGAGCCATCTCCCCAGCCCTACACACTTTCTAAAACCCAGCTTCTCTCACTTAGCAAATAATTGTGAAGCTGGTGCATGCTAATGATAAGCATCAATAGTTCATTCCTTTCACGGCTAAGTTGGATTTCACATTGCTTGCATATCCCCTGACCTGACCTACCAATGAACATTTGAGTTTCTTACAGTTTAAGCTTAGATGCTATAAATTTCATATACAAATTTTGATATGAACGTATGTTTTCATTTCTCTTGGGAACATATGTAGGAGTAGAATGGCAGGGTCATTCCATCACTGGATTACATTCCTGGACTTTTTTTTTTTTTTTTTTTTTTTGCGATAGGGTCTCGCTATGCAGTTCAGGCTGGCCTTAAGCTCACTTAGGTAGGCCAGGATGGCCTTAAGCTCATAGCAATCCTCCTGCCTCAGCCTCCCAAGTTCTTGGATTACCGGCTACTGCCTCTGGCTCGGAGTCCTTTGAGAACCTGCCAGGTGACATCTCAAAGTGCCTGCCTCCCTTCACTTTCCCACCTGCACAGAACAAGGGCTTCTTCATTTCTCCCACAACCTGGCCAACCCCACCTTTCTGGTGGAAGCTACCTTAGCAGGCGGAAAGTGGCATCTCACTGTGGTTTTGCTTCACATGTCCTTCCCTGATGGCTGATGGTGCGGCACTCACTGGCCACCTGTGCCCCTTCTTTGGAGCAGTGTCTGGTGGGTTCTTCTGCTCATTTACATAAAGTCCCCAAAATGACCAAAGTGCGGAAATGAGGCAGAGGGTAGAGTTAGCTGGGATCAGAGATATGGAGGGAACAGAGCAGAATGAAGGAGCCTGGTAAGACAAAACTGTTTAGCCAGACTGCAGTGGTGGCCACAGGACCTGACATGTCAATGAGTGCCACGGAAACAAATACATGTGCACACAAACGAGTATAAGAAGAACTGGGGCAGTCCATGTATGGTGGTGCAGGCCTGTCATCCCCAGCACTGTGGGAAGCTGACGCAAGAGGACTGCAAGTTTGAGCCCAGCCTGGGCAACTTAGTGACTCAGTGAAAACCTGGGATCTCTCTGTGTTACTTAGTGGAGAATACGAAACCTATTATTACCTCAAAATAAAGAGACATTTAATGTGTTGCCGTCTGTTTGTACCGTCCATGGTACATGCATGACTGTGCCTTTGGGTGACTGTACCATCAGTGGTACAGGCACAAATGTCTCATTGGCTGATTTGTACCACATGATGGGACTGTCCCACGCAGTCTGATAGGACAGCAGTGTGTATACCACCAATGGTTTAAGCCTCCTGACAGCAAGACATAGGAATTACAGCCCTGTTCTGAGTGTGATGAATACTTTATTTATTTATTTATTTATTTATTTATTTTTGTCTTTTTGAGACAGGGTCTCACTATGCAGTTCAGGCTGGCCTTGAGCTCACTTTTATAGCCCAGGCTGGTCTCAAATTCACATCAATCCTCCTGCCTCAGCCTCCCAAGTGCTAGGATTACAGGTGTGTACCTCCATGCCCAGCTGAATGTGATGAATATTTTTTAAAACCTTTATTAGCCTCAAAATATTTTCATGTCTCCTCTTGCACACAGTATTGCACAATGCTAAAGGCCTGTCTCAGGGCCTGTGTCCTTGGCCAGTTTCTCTGAGCACTATCAGCTGTGTATATTCTTTCTTCTCTCAGTCTTCCTTTGCTAATCTGTATGTTCTGTTGTTCTGGTTTAGACTGCAATCCACAGAGAGTGTGGCTTGTTCTCATACACAGCTGTTTCCTTATATACGAAATGCAGGACTCATTATGTGCCCTTTAGGTCTGAATTTGGCAGATAAGATCTGAACCTCAGTTTCTTCATTTGTAAACCAGGACTAATCATAACTACATCAAAAATATTGTGAAAAGATCATTGGTCTTTTCTTTCTTTCTTTCTTTCTTTCTTTCTTTCTTTCTTTCTTTCTTTCTTTCTTTCTTTCTTTCTTTCATGGCCAGCCTGCCTTGGGGGTGAGGCTGGCGCAGCATGTGATGCCTGGGATCAAACTGTGGTCCCTGTGGTTGCCTAAGTTTGCCTAAGTAGGCGCTTTGGACCGCTGAACTATCTCGCTGGCCCAGATCATTGAGTTTAAACTTTAGTAAGTAGACTGAATAGAAAGGAGAGATCAAACAGACTGTTTATATTATTTTAGCAGAAATAAAAACCAGGGGCTGGGGAGATAGCTCAGAAGAATAAGCACTTGCCTGGCAAGTGCAAGGTCCTGAGTTCAATCCCTGATTCTGCAAAAAAAAAAAAAAAAAAAAAAAAAAAGGACCAATGAGATAGCTCAGGAGACTAAGTGCCTGCTTAGGCAAGCACAGGGACCGAGCTCGATCCCTGGTCCCGCATGCCATGCTGTCCCCACCCCAGAGCAGTCTGAGCTGGCCACTGAGTCTGGGCGTGGTGGCACAGGCCTATAATCCCAGTGCTGGGGAGGCTGAAAACAGGAGGATCACTAGGAGTCTGTATCAGATACATACATATATACATATATACAGACAGACAGACAGACATAGAAACTAAGACAGCAACTACTGAAATCTCTAGTTCTTTCCTGATGCCTGTGATCCAGCCTTTTGGTTAAACCTGTGTGATTAGTTTTCTTCCCCAAGTTTTCCCCTTGGCCTGTCAGTTGGTTGCTGCCTCAGCAATTAGAGACAATATAGGATTTCGATCTCAGTTGCCTGAAGTCTCCTCCCCATGCTGGCCCCGGATCAGAACAATGCAAAGTTAGTGGATAGCTTCTTCTGGAAATATAATGACCTTTCAAAAAATAGTCAAGTCATACATGAGTATTCTCTCATGATTGGGATTATGGGAATCGTAATCTTTCAGGTACTGAACCAAACCTTCAAGACCCTCCAGTCCTGTCCCTGTGGAGTGGCAGTCTCTGGACCCCTCTCGGCAGCAGTGTCCCTCCAGCTGACTGTGCTCCCTGCCTCGGCCTCATGCCTGGATGGTGTCCCCACTTCACAGTGGGGCAAGCCGCTCAGTGGAAGGGCTTTTAGCTAAGTCATTTCCGCTGTAGCCCCAGAGAGATCTGCTTCCTAGAAATGTGAGAGGGAATTTTCCGCAAGGATGGTCCAGAAACACAGAACGAGGTCACCTACTTTTATTTTATTCCAGAGCTGTGAACAACTTCCAAGAACAGATGCTAAAAATCCAGAGTCCCCGGAGCACAGAGCTCTCGTCCTGTCTGCATTGCTCTGAAGGCCTGTGCAGTGCACAGGGCTCCATGCACCGCTTGTGTGAGGGGGACCCCACCCCCACCGGTGCCTACAGCACACAAGCGACATTCAAATCACTGCAACTTCTGAACCTCAAATGGAGGCACCACACCATCTGGCTGCTGTGCTGGAGATGTACAAACATGCATAAGACCCGCAGATTGTGAAGGGGCTCTTGGTCACCAGGGTAGACAGATGCAGGGAGGGGGACCCTGTGTAGGTCAGCTGGTGTGTGCCTGACCCAAGGGAGCCTGGCATGGGGAGAATGGGTTGTGAGCCTCCTGGGCTCCTTCTGGCTAGTTGTGTTTTATTTTTCTATTTTGAGACAGGGTCTCACTACGTAACCTAGGCTGATCTCAAGCTCACAGTGATCCACCTACCTCAGCCTCCCAAATGCCGCGATTACAGGTGAACACCACCGTGCCTGGTTGAGGAGACCTTATTTGAATATGCGCAGAGTGTATGTCCCCGGTAAGCCAGCACTGGGGACTGAGGACTCATTATCCAGTAATCTGAGCGCTGCTATAGAGATGAATGTGAATAGCTGTGGTGTGTGTGTGTGTGTGT